>JAJOZX010000268.1:1432500-1683040 GCA_023014485.1 Bathynomus jamesi
TACCCTCAGTTTGGTGGTAGTTTTGTCTCGCCGTACCACTGCATGGTGTGGCAGATAATGTGCCTCCTGGCTCACCAGCTCACCTTGCACCCTTTCAGCATAGCCCTCCCTTACATAACTTAGGATGGCCTCATCGTATTCAATTAACAACAACTCATTTTTTCTTAGCCTGTACAATGAAGTCTCCAACCTCCTATTAGCTAGCTGAAGGTTTGAACCGGGTTTGCAAGAATCCTTCCATGGTAGGCCAACTTCATAGCAACCATCTCTAAACCCAATTCCTTTTTCAAATTGCTCTAAAACATCATTGTTCACTGTACTTGCCTGGTTGTCCTTTATGCCAATAGATTCAAGTTCCCAAAAGGCTTTCAAATGCCTTTCCAGACCATGGTTGTTCTCCTCAATCTTAACAAAAAGAGCCTTAACTTCCATTTCATTGCAATAACTACCATGTAGCATCCAGCCTGGCTTACTTTCAATAGCTACCGGGCCTTGAGATGTACGGACAATATTACCAGTGATGAAGTCCCAATAATAGTCAGCTCCAATCAAAAGACTAATATCTTCTGTTTCCTCAAACTTATTATTGCCCAAATTAATTCCTTTAACTTGCAATTCTTGGACACATGCCATATCTAAACAAGTAGTGACTGGAGCACAAAGTTCCTCAATCTCTACAGCTTGGACCTTGATAGTGGGACTTTGCGGTAACAACCCTTTAACCAGAACTTCTACCTTCTTAAATTTGGTTCGGTTTTGAACGGAACCCCCAAACCCAGAAATTCTTAAATTTTCCCTCTTAAGTTCTTTAAACTTCAATTTTTCTGGAAATTCTGGTCTTAATAAAACTACACTGGCTACCACTATCAAACAACACTCTTACAGTAGCTTCTCCCTCATTCCCAATTAATAAGGCTGCAGTTGTTTGCAATAATCCCCCTTTACTTTTACTCCCTTGCATAGCAGTGGCATGTGCCACTGATGTCTCTACTTCTGGGGTAGGCCTACTAAGTGTGTTTTCACACAATAATGGCTGATGCCTACCATGACATTTTTTGCACAAAATTTTAAACTTACAAAACCTGCTCTATGACCTTTCAAAAAACATTTAAAACATGCTGTGGACTTAGTTACCCTGTCCTTTCTCTCCTCAAAGGTAAGGCCTCAGCCACCTCACATTTATATGACTTGTGGTTGCCTTCGCAAAATATGCATTCTTGATTCCCTTTAAGTTATTCTCAGAGGAGCATGTAGAGCTGACACTGTACCTGGGCTATTCCTTTTTGTGGAAACTTTGGTGCTGTGCCTGCCTTTGTCCCCTTGTTTACCATCCCACTGTGCAAACTCAACTCCCTCTCGTCTTGCTAATTCTGTGCCTAAAAGACTTAACATCTGCTGAAGGGGGATGTACACGTGTTCTGGAGTGTCCCCTACTTAATTCAAGCAAAATTGAGCTAGGCAATTTAGACTCTAGTGTAGGAACCCATTATACCATACTTTTCCATTCCTACACCCAAGTTGTCCAGGGACCTAGTTCTAATTTCAAATTCATCATATAACTGCCGTAACTCCTTGACACTATTGGGATTATTAACAGAGGTATAGCTAAAAGTTCACGGAGGTGGCTTTTAATTAAGATCTCTGGCTTACCAAACCGTTTCTTTAATATATCCCAAGCCACATTATAATTAGCCTCTGTTAATGCTAATCCTGCTATAGTCTTTGCTGCCTCCCCTTCCAAGAGGGACTGCACAAATAATTAAACTTCTCCACGGCACTTAACACTTGACTAGAATGAACTGCTGATTGAAAACTGTCTGCCCATCCTTGCCATTCCTGAATACTCCCAGAAAATGTTTTGAGTACAAGCCTCGGTAATTGAACTACAGATCTGTTAACCTTAACTTCACAAGCATCATTTGTTGAGTGTTGTGTTTCATTATTAGACCTGGTCTCTAACTGTACTGAGCTGCTAAACTCTTTTGCTCGGAGGCCTACGTTAATTATATCATCAATAATCTCTTCAAAGTAAATTATGTTATTTTTATTTCATCCTCTTCTATAAGAGCCTCAATTTTAACATTTACCTTCACTTAGAGCAACCTTTTTAGTTTCTAATATGGAAAGCTGCGCAGTCACTAAGCGTAAATCCTCTTGCTCTATGGCAGAATCTATAGTGGCAATGACCTTTGTAATTAGACCTTTGTAGGCGCTTCTCCTTTTTATAAATTTGTTCAATTCAGATGCACTCATCTTCAATGCAAACAACAATTGGGCTCAATACCAAATGAGCTGAATTGGCAGAAATACTTAACCAAACTGATCAAACGCAAATTTTACTTTCAAATAAACTGAATTGCTAGGTGGGGTACTAACCAACACCAGTATGGCATACCAAATTTTTCCACCCAAGTAACTGGGCACTGGTCTGCAACCTTCGCCTACGAATAATAAACCAAATTAACCAAACTGGTAAATGTAGGCCAAAAACAACGACAGACAAGTGGCCAAGTTTCGCAATTGGGCAACCAAACTTTCTACCCTGGGACCTTAATTCAATAATAACCCAAAATTAACCAAACCGGTAAAATGTAGGCCAAAACGACGACAGACGACTGGCCAAGTTTAGCAATTGGGCGACCAAACTTTCTACCCTGGGACCTTAATTCAATAATAACCCAAAATTAACCAAACCGGTAAAATGTAGGCCAAAACGACGACAGACGACTGGCCAAGTTTCGCAATTGGGCGACCAAACTTTTTACCCTGGGACCTTAATTCAATAACCCAAAATTAACCAAACCGGTAAAATGTAGGCCAAACCAACGACAGACGACTGGCCAAGTTTCGCAATTGGGCTACCAAACTTTCTACCCTGGGCAGTGTTGGACTTACCTATAAGCTAAATAAGCTATAGCTTAGGGCCACACACCCTCGGGGCCTCATTTTTTTTAAATATATTTTTATTTTATCATTAGTTTTTATTCTTTAACACTAATTCATCAAAAATTATATATATATACACGGTGAACCAAAAGTAGGTGGACAGTAGGTTGAATACGGTTTGTGTTATATTATATTATAACTATGGTGTTCATTATAACTATGGTGTTTGTGTTATATTATATTAAATATTATAACTAAATTTATTTAAATTTTATTTTGTATTATAGTATACAAAAAAATTAAATATGTATTCTCAAAATAAACGTTATCATTTACTGTCCACCTACATTTGGTTCACCCTATATATATTATTTTTTCTTTATCATTAACATTAATATAAAAAATAATAATTATAGTAATAATGACATTATTTTAAATTTTTTTTACCCGAATTTTTTTTAGAGAAGGGCCTCAAATTTCATATAGCTTAGGGCCTCAGCAGGTGAAAGTCCGGCCCTGACCCTGGGACCTTAATTCAATAATAACCCAAAATTAACCAAACCGGTAAAATGTAGGCCAAAACGACGACAGACGACTGGCCAAGTTTCGCAATTGGGCGACCAAACTTTTTACCCTGGGACCTTAATTCAATAATAACCCAAAATTAACCAAACCGGTAAAATGTAGGCCAAACCAACGACAGACGACTGGCCAAGTTTCGCAATTGGGCTACCAAACTTTCTACCCTGGGACCTTAATTCAATAATACTCAACCCGTCTAGGCCTAACTTGGGCTACAATTTGCACAATCAGAACTTTGCCGAAAAATAGTCACTGACTCAGTCTTGGGGTAGAATCCGGTTCTGAAGGACCATGTTATTTTATTTATTTGTCGGGTTCAAAATCCCAGCTGAGCCGTGAACGGCCAAATTCTAAAGGGCCAGTTCTATCTGAAGCCCAAGTTAAGCTAAATTAAAACTTACGGATTTGAGATCCTATTAGGTCCTACCTCAGGGTAACCTCAGGGTTGCTGACTCGATGCGGGCCTACCTTAGACCTTAGTTACATGAATTTTAATGTAAACAAAAAGTGTACTATTTATGGTCTTCTTTCTCAACCTTGCAACAACAACGCAACCTGGACTATTGCACGGTGCAACAATCTTGTATCTAAACAACCAAACTGAATTGCAAGAGAGCTCTCTACAAGACCACAACCTGTACGTACGACATCCCACAAACGAGTAGAAAAGACGCGCAGCGCCCCAAAATGATGCCACCAGCGTCCCAAACACTGATGCCACAAGAGCCCAAAAATGCTAGCTCTTATTAAGTGAATTTTTCACTAACCTTACAATTATGAGATGGATATATATACACTTTAACTTAATATATACAAGCAATGCTGCATCAATCAGCTTAGTCATCATATCGCCTTGGGACAACAATGGTTCTTCCTCTTCTAGATTTTCTAACACCCATTCTTCTTGAGCCTGGCATTCTCCTACAATAGGCTGATTAGAAGACCAGTTTTCACTTCCAAGTTTTAGCCATTCTGGCCCATTCCACCACAAACTTGACTGTGCAAGATTTTTCACTGAAATTCCTCGTGTTGGTAAATCAGCTGGGTTTTGGGTGCCTGGACAATGCTTCCATTGCTTGGGATCTGTGTGTGCTTGAATTTCCTCCACCCTATTGGCAACAAATGGTTTCCATTTTCTTGCCTGGCTTCTTAAGCAGTGCCAAACTATAGTGGAGTCTGTCCAATAATAGCTTGGAATTTCATTGATCGCCAAAGACTTTTGAACTGTAACTGCAAGCCGACTAGCAATAACTGCACCCATCAATTCCAACCTTGGAATAGAAAGCCTCTGCTCTTTGCAGCAACCAACCTGCAACTTACTTTCTCTTTCAGTGTGCCTCTTACATAAATACAAGTTGCATAGGCTTCCTCACTTGCATCACAAAAGATGTGCAGCTCCAAATTGTCTTGGGATTTCAATGTCTCCAAGATGTGCCAATTCTTTGAACCAATATTTCCACCTTACCACCATATGATCAGGTAACTCTTGGTCTCAACCAAGTCCAATTTCCCAGAGGCTCTGAAACCAATTTTTTTATTTTATCACAAATGCAGCCAGGAATCCAAAAGGATCAAAGACCTTTGAAGACAAACTAAGAGCTGTACGTTTTGTCCACCTTGTCTCATTCTCAGCCAGCTCTACTACAGATTTCCCAGTGAAGGTAAACAAATCCTCTCCTTGCTGCCTGTTAGAAAATCTAGAAGAGGAAGAACCATTGTTGTCCCAAGGCGATATGATGACTAAGCTGATTGATGCAGCATTGCTTGTATATATTAAGTTAAGGTGTATATATATCCATCTCATAATTGTAAGGTAAGTGAAAAATTCACTTAATTTAGAGCTAGCATTTTTGGGCTCTTGTGGCATCATTGTTTGGGCCCTCTTGTGGCATCATTTTTTGGGGCGCTGCGCGTCTTTTCTACTCGTTTGTGGAATGTGGTACTTACAGGGTGTGGTCTTATAGAGAGCTCTCTTGCAATTCAGTTTGGTTGTTTAGATACAAGATTGTTGCATCGTGCAATAGTGCAGGTTGTGTTGTTGTTGCAAGGTTTAGAAAGACAATAAATAGTGCCCCTTTTGTTTTTTATCTAAAATTCATGCAACTGAGGCCTAAGGCAGGCCCACATCGAGTCAGCAACCTGAGGTAGGACCTAATAGCACCTCCAATTCCCTAAGTTTTTAATCTAGCTTAACTTGGGCTGTAGGTTGAACTGGCCCTTCAGAGCTTGGCCGTTCACGGCTCAGCTGGGATTTTGAACCCAATTAAAAAAGTAATAACATGGTCCTTCAGAACTGGATTCTAGCCCAAGACTGAGTCAGTGACTATTTTTCGGCAAAGTTCTGACTATGCAAATTGTAGCCCAAGTTAGGACTAGACGGGTTGAGCATAATTGAGTTAAGGTCCCAGGGTAGAAAGTTTGGTCGCCCAATTGCGAAACTTGGCCACTCGTCTGTCGTTGTATAGGGCCTACATTTTTACCGGTTTGGTTAATTTTGGTTTATTATTGAGTTAAGGTCCCAGAGCAGAAAGTTTGGTCGCCCAATTGCAAAACTTTGCCACTCGTCTGTCGTTGTTTTGGGCCTACATTTTTACCGGTTTGGTTAATTTTGGTTTATTCTTCGTAGGCGAAGGTTGCAGACTTCGGTGCGCCAGTTACTTGGGTGGAAAATTTGGCATTCCATACTGGTGGTTGGTCAGTACCCCAACCAAGCAATTCAGTTTATTTGAAAACAGCAAAATTTGAGTTTGATCAGTTTGGTTAAGTATTTTTGCCAATTCAGCTTATTTGGTATTGAGCCCAATTGTTGTTTGCATTGAAGATGAGTGCAGCTGAAATGAACAAATTTAAAAAAAGGAGAAGTGCCTACAAAAGTATAATTACAAAGGTCATTGCCACTATAGATTCTGCCATAGAGCAAGAGTATTTAAGCTTAGTGACTGCACAGCTTTCCATATTAGAAACTAAAAGGTTGCTCTAAGTGAAGTAAATGTTAAAATTGAGGCTCTTATAGAAGAGGATGAAATAGAAAATAACATAATTTACTTTGAAGAGATTAATTATTGATCATATAATTAAAATATGCCACCGAGCAAAAGAGTTTAGCAGCTCAGTACAGTTAGAGACCAGGTCTAATAATGAAACACAACCCTCAACAAATGGTGTTTGTGAAGTTAACGTAAAAAGATCTGCAGTTCAATTACCGACGCTTGTACTCAAAACATTTTCTGGGAGTATTCAGGAATGGCAAGGATGGGCAGACAGTTTTCAATCAGCAGTTCATTCTAGTCAAGTGTTAAGTGCGGTGGAGTTTAATTATTTGCAGTCCCTCTTGGAAGGGGAGGCAGCAAAGACAATAGCAGGACTAACATTAACAGAGGCTAATTATAATGTGGCTTGGGATATATTAAAGAAACGGTTTCGTAAACCAGAGATCTTAATTAAAAGCCACCTCCGTGAACTTTTAGCTATACCTCCTGTTAAAAATCCCAATAGTGTCAAGGAGTTACGGCAGTTATATGATGAATTTGAAGTTAGAACTAGGTCCCTGGACAACTTGGGTGTAGGAATGGAAAGGTATGGTATAATGTTGCACTATACTGGAGTCTAAATTGCCAAGCTCAATTTTGCTTGAATTAAGTAGGGGACACTCTACAGAACATGTGTACATCCCTCTTCAGCAGATGTTAAGTCTTTTAGGCACAGAATTAGCAAGACGAGAGGGAATTGAGTTTGCCTAGTGGGATGTTAAACAAGGGGACAAAGGCAGGCACAGCACCAAGGTTTCTACAAAAAGGAATAGCCCAGGTACAGTGTCAGCTCTACATGCATCCTCTGAGAATAAATTAAAGGGAATCAAGGAATGTGTATTTTGCGAAGGCAACCACAAGTCATATAAATGTGAGGTGGCTGAGGCTTTACCTTTTGAGGAGAGAAATGACAGGGTAACTAAGTCCACAGCATGTTTTAAATGTTTTTTGAAAGGTCACAGAGTAAGGTTTTGTAAGTTTAAAATTTTGCGCTAAAAATGCCATGGCCGGCATCAGCAATTATTGTGTGAAAACGCTCCAAGTAGTCCTACCCCAGAAGTAGAGACATCAGTACCACATGCCACTGCTATGAAAGGGAGTAAAAGTAAAGGAGGATTATTGCAAACAGCTGCAGCATTATTAATTGGGAATGATGGAGAAGCTACTGTAAGAGTGTTCTTTGACAGTGGTAGCCAGTGTAGCTTTATTAAGACCAGAATTTCCAGAAAATTGAAGTTTAAAGAACTTAAGAGGGAAAATTTAAGAATTTCTGGGTTTGGGGGTTCCGTTCAAAACCGAACCAAAGTTAAGAAGGTTGAAGTTCTGGTTAAGGAGTAGTTACCACAAAGTCCCACTATCAAGGTCCAAGCTGTAGAGATTGAGGAATTTTGTGCTCCAGTCACTACTTGTTTAGATATGGCATGTGTCCAAGAATTGCAAGTTAAAGGAATTAATTTGGGCAATAATAAGTTTGAAAGAACAGAAGATATTAATCTTTTGATTGGAGCTGACTATTATTGAGACTTCATCACTGGTAATATTGTCCGCACATCTCGAGGTCCGGTAGCTATTGAAAGTAAGCTAGGCTGGTTGCTACATGGTAGCTATTGCAATGAAATGGAGGTTAAAGCTCTTTTTGTTAAGATTGAGGAGAACAGCCATGGTTTGGAAAGGCATTTGAAAGCCTTTTGGGAACTTGAATCCATTGGCATAAAGGACAAACAGGAGAAGCAGGCAAATACAGTGAACAGTGATGTTTTAGTGCAATTTGAAAAAGGGATAGGGTTTAGAGATGGTTGCTATGAAGATGGCCTCCCTTGGAAGGATTCTTGCAAACCCAGTTCAAACCTTCAGCTAGCTAATAGGAGGTTGGAGACTTTATTGCACAGGCTAAGAAAAAATGAGTTGTTAATTGAATACAATGAGGCCATCCTAAGCTATGTAAAGGAGGGCTATGCTGAAAGGGTGCAAGGTGAGCTGGTGAGCCAGGAGGCACATTATCTGCCACACCATGCAGTGGTACGGCGAGACAAAACTACCACCAAACTGAGAGTAGTTTTGGATGGCTCAGCCAAGGACAAAGGTGGTGTGTCCTTGAATGACTGTTTGGATGCTGGCCAAATTTAAATGCAGGTTTATTTTCATTGTTACTGAGATTCAGTTTGGTAGAGTACATTGACTGCAGATGTGAAGCAAGCCTTTTTGCGGATAAAGTTAAAACCAGAGGACAGAGATGCATTAATGTATCTGTGGGTGGATACGAAAGACTTGTTGGAAAATGAACCTAAGGTTCAAGCATATAGAATGAGTCAGTGTTGTTTGGCCTCAGCTCTAGTCCATTTCTGTTGGCAGCTACTATGCCGTACCATTTTTAAGAAATATTCTGAAGTCTATCCTAACACTATTGAACACATAAGGAAAAAATTTTATGTTGATGATTTGCTGTGTTCCGTAGATAATACAGAAATGGCTAAACAGATATTCATGGAGGCTAGAGCTATAATGAGGGAGGCTGGCATTGAGCCTAGAAAATGGCAGACCAATCATTCTCAATTACAAGAGTTTATGAGTCAGTCCTGTGTAGTACCTGATGTAGCAGAAAGTATTGAGGATTCTGGTATTAAGGAGCTGTGGGCAATAGATGCAAAAGTGCTAGGCATTGTTTGGCAGCAAGGAGAGGATTTGTTTACCTTTAATTGGAAATCTGTAGTAGAGCTGGCTGAGAATGAGACAAGGTGGACAAAACGTACAGCTCTGAGTTTGGCTTCAAAGGTCTTTGATCCTCTTGGATTCCTGGCTCCATTTGTGATAAAGTCAAAAATTTGGTTTCAAAGCCTCTGGGAAATTGGACTTGGTTGGGACCAAGAGTTACCTGATCATATGGTGGTAAGGTGAAAATATTGGTTCAAAGAATTGGCACATCTTGGAGACATTGAAATCCCAAGATGGTACTTTGCAGAGTTGAACAATAGTCCAGACAATTTGGAGCTGCACATCTTTTGTGATGCAAGTGAGGAAGCCTATGCAACTGGTATTTATATAAGAGGCACATTGAAAGAGGAAGTAAGTTGCAGGTTGGTTGCTGCAAAGAGCAGAATAGCACCTCTCAGAAGGCTTTCTGTTCCAAGGTTGGAATTGATGAGTGCAGTTATTGCTAGTCGGCTTGCAGTTACAGTTCAAAAGTTTTTGGCCCTCTATGAAATTCCAAGCTATTATTGGACAGACTCCACTATAGTTTGGCACTGGTTAAGAAGCCAGGCAAGAAAATGAAAACCATTTGTTGCCAATATGGTGGAGGAAATTCAAGCACACACAGATCCCAAGCAATGGAAGCATTGTCCAGGCACCCAAAACCCAGCCGATTTACCAACACGAGGAATTTCAGTGAAAGATCTTGCACAGTCAAGTTTGTGGTGGAATGGGCCAGAGTGGCTAAAACTTGGAAGCGAAAACTGGTCTTCTAATCAGCCTATTGTAGGAGATTCCCAGGCTCAAGAAGAATGGGTGAGTGAAATGAGAAAATGCACTGTGAACAGTTGTCAAGTTATGCAGCAGGATCCTATATTGAGGCTTGAAGACATTAGCAGTCTGAAAAGGTTGTTAAGAGTGACAGCATGGGTATAAAGATTTACGGATCAGGATTTATTGAGAGTAGGAGGTAGACTACAGTTTTCTGGGCTTCCAGAGGAGAAAAGACATCCAATTTTGCTACCTTCTGGGGGGCACTTTGTGAAACTTTTGATCCTGGATACTCATCATAAGTTGTTACATGCTGGAGTTAGAGAAGTGATAATAGAGATCAGACAACAGTTCTGGATTCCCAAAATTAGACAAGTAGTAAAAAAGGTCTTGCATAAATGTGTGGTTTGCAAGCGTTGGAGTGCAAAGCCTTATTATGAAAAGGTGGCTCCACTTCCAAGAGAACGTGTGTCTATACTGCCCCATTTGATGTAGTGGGAGTAGACTTCGCAGGTCCAGTCTATGTGTATGAATAAGGGGAGTCTAACAAAGGTTATATATGTTTTTTCACATGTGCTACCACCAGAGCAATCCATTTGGAGTTGGTAAGCAACTTAAGTAGTGATGTATTTCTTTTTGACTTTAAAAGGTTTGTGAACAGAAGATGTTTCCCAAATAAAATCATATCGGATAATGCAAAAACCTTCAAAAAGGCTGCAAAGGAACTCCAAGAAGTTTGGTCCTTGCTAAAAGAGGAAGGATTCCAATCCTACTTCTCACATCAAGGGGTACAGTGGGAGTTTATTGTTGAGAGAGCACCATGGTGGGGAGGATTTTGGGAAAGGCTAGTGAGAAGTGTAAAGTGTCCATTAAAGAAACTTTTAGCTAATGCTCATTTGAGCAAAGAAGAATTCTGCACTGTTTTGTGTGAAGTAGAAGCAATCGTGAACAGCAGGCCTATCACTTTTGTTTATAACAGTATGCAGGATGCAGAGCCATTGACACCAAATCATTTTCTTTGTGGTAAACGATTAACTTCAAGCCCCAGTGTGCCAGAAGACTTACAGCCTATCCAGAGCACTCAAGGAGAGTTAACCAGAAGGTTCAGGTACCTTGAAGAGCTACAAGATCAGTTATGGAAGAGGTGGCAGATGGAATATTTGCCAGAACTCAATTATTATCCATCAGGCAATGTAAAGGGCTCCAATGCAAATTGTATCACGGTGGGAGAAGTGGTAATGATTGGGGATGAAAGACCAAAACAATGCTGGAAGCTTGGCATAATTGAAGAGTTGTTTGTTGGCAAAGACAATTTAGTTACGTCTGCACTGGTAAAGACTTCAGGAGGAAAATTAAATAGACCTATACAAAAACTCTATGCTTTAGAAATCAGCAAAAACACGATAGTCAAGATGAAACATTTGAGTTACAGCCTCATGAGAAGGCTTGGCTAACCTTGCAGAAGGTAATGACAAAATGCCTCTTCGGTGGGGAGTGTTAGAAAATCTAGAAGAGGAAGAACCATTGTTGTCCCAAGGCGATATGATGACTAAGCTGATTGATGCAGCATTGCTTGTATATATTAAGTTAATGTGTATATATATATCCATCTCATAATTGTAAGGTTAGTGAAAAATTACTTAATTTAGAGCTAGCATTTTTGGCTCTTGTGGCATCATTGTTTGGTCACACTGTGGCATCATTTTGAGACGCTGCGCGTCTTTTACTCGTTTGTGGAATGGGTACTGTACAGGTGTGGTTTATAGAGAGCTCTCTTGCAATTCAGTTTGGTTGTTTAGATATATTGTTGCATCGTGCAATAGTCCAGGTTGTTGTTGTTGCAAGGTTAGAAAGAAGACCATAAATAGTGCCCTTTTGTTTTTATCTTAAATTCATTAATAAGGTCTAAGGTAGGCCCATCGAGTCAGCAACCCTGAGGTAGGACCTAATAGGATCTCAAATCCGTAAGTTTTTAATTAGCTTAACTTGGGCTTAGGTAACTGGCCCTTTAGAATTTGGCCGTTCACGCTCAGCTGGGATTTCGAACCCGAATAAAAAAAATAATAACACTGCCAAACAATGCCTAGCACCTTTGTGTCTATTGCCCACAACTCCTTAATACCAGAATCCTCAATACTTTCTGCTGCATCAGGTACTACACAGGACTGACTCATAAACTCTTGTAATGAGAATGATTGGTCTGCCATTTTCTAAGCTCCATGCCAGCCTCCCTCATTATAGCTCTAGCCTCCATGAATATCTGTTTAGCCATTTCTGTATTATCCACGGAACACAGCAAATCATCAACATAAAAATTTTTCCTTATGTGTTCAATAGTGTTAGGATAGACTTCAGAATATTTCTTAAAATGGTACTGCATAGTAGCTGCCAACAGAAATGGACTAGAGCTGAGGCCAAACAACACTGACTTCATTCTATATGCTTGAACCTTAGGTTCATTTTCCAACAAGTCTTTCGTATCCACCCACAGATACCTTACTGCATCTCTGTCCTCTGGTTTTAACTTTATCCGCAAAAAGGCTTGCTTCACATCTGCAGTCAATGCTACTCTACCAAACCTGAATCTCAGTAACAAGGAAAATAAATCTGCATTTAAATTTGGCCCAGCATCCAAACAGTCATTCAAGGACACACCACCTTTGTCCTTGGCTGAGCCATCAAAAACTACCCTCAGTTTGGTGGTAGTTTTGTCTCGCCGTACCACTGCATGGTGTGGCAGATAATGTGCCTCCTGGCTCACCAGCTCACCTTGCACCCTTTCAGCATAGCCCTCCTTACATAGCTTAGGATGGCCTCATTGTATTCAATTAACAACTCCTCATTTCTTCTTAGCCTGTGCAATGAAGTTTCCAACCTCCTATTAGCTAGCTGAAGGTTTGAACTGGGTTTGCAAGAATCCTTCCAAGGGAGGCCAACTTCATAGCAACCATCTCTAAACCTAATCCCCTTTTTCAAATTGCTCTAAAACATCACTGTTCACTGGACTTGCCTGCTTCTCCTGTTTGTCCTTTATGCCAATGGATTCAAGTTCCCAAAAGGCTTTCAAATGCCTTTCCAAACCATGGCTGTTCTCCTCAATCTTAACAAAAAGAGCTTTAACCTCCATTTCATTGCAATAGCTACCATGTAGCATCCAGCCTAGCTTACTTTCAATAGCTACCGGACCTTGAGATGTGCGGACAATATTACCAGTGATGAAGTCCCAATAATAGTCAGCTCCAATCAAAAGACTAATATCTTCTGTTCCTTCAAACTTATTATTGCCCAAATTAATTCCTTTAACTTGCAATTCTTGGACACATGCCATATCTAAACAAGTAGTGACTGGAGCACAAAGTTCCTCAATCTCTACAGCTTGGACCTTGATAGTGGGACTTTGTGGTAACAACCCCTTAACCAGAACTTCTACCTTCTTAACTTTGGTTCGGTTTTGAACGGAACCCCCAAACCCAGAAATTCTTAAATTTTCCCTCTTAAGTTCTTTAAACTTCAATTTTCTGGAAATTCTGGTCTTAATAAAGCTACACTGGCTACCACTATCAAACAACACTCTTACAGTAGCTTCTCCATCATTCCCAATTAATAATGCTGCAGCTGTTTGCAATAATCCCCCTTTACTTTTACTCCCTTTCATAGCAGTGGCATGTGCCACTGATGTCTCTACTTCTGGGGTAGGCCTACTAGGAGTGTTTTCACACAATAATGGCTGATGCCGGCCATGGCATTTTTTGCACAAAATTTTAAACTTACAAAACCTTGCTCTGTGACCTTTCAAAAAACATTTAAAACATGCTGTGGACTTAGTTACCCTGTCCTTTCTCTCCTCAAAGGTAAAGCCTCAGCCACCTCACATTTATATGACTTGTGGTTGCCTTCGCAAAATATGCATTCCTTGATTCCCTTTAATTTATTCTCAGAGGATGCATGTAGAGCTGACACTGTACCTGGGCTATTCCTTTTTGTAGAAACTTTGGTGCTGTGCCTGCCTTTGTCCCCTTGTTTAACATCCCACTGTGCAAACTCAATTCCCTCTCGTCTTGCTAATTCTGTGCCTAAAAGACTTAACATCTGCTGAAGGGGGATGTACACATGTTCTGTAGAGTGTCCCCTACTTAATTCAAGCAAAATTGAGCTAGGCAATTTAGACTCCAGTATAGTAACCAACATTATACCATACCTTTCCATTCCTACACCCAAGTTGTCCAGGGACCTAGTTCTAACTTCAAATTCATCATATAACTGCCGTAACTCCTTGACACTATTGGGATTATTAACAGGAGGTATAGCTAAAAGTGCACGGAGGTGGCTTTTAATTAAGATCTCTGGCTTACCAAACCGTTTCTTTAATATATCCCAAGCCACATTATAATTAGCCTCTGTTAATGCTAATCCTGCTATTGTCTTTGCTGCCTCCCCTTCCAAGAGGGACTGCAAATAATTAAACTTCTCCACGCACTTAACACTTGACTAGAATGAACTGCTGATTGAAAACTGTCTGCCCATCCTTGCCATTCCTGAATACTCCCAGAAAATGTTTTGAGTACAAGCCTCGGTAATTGAACTGCAGATCTGTTAACCTTAACTTCACAAACACCATTTGTTGAGGGTTGTGTTCATTATTAGACCTGGTCTCTAACTGTACTGAGCTGCTAAACTCTTTTGCTCTGTGGCATACTTTAATATCATCAATAATCTCTTCAAAGTAAATTATGTTATTTTCTATTTCATCCTCTTCTATAAGAGCCTCAATTTTAACATTTACTTCGCTTCGAGCAACCGTTTTAGTTTCTAATATGGAAAGCTGCGCAGTCACTAAGCTTAAATCCTCTTGCTCTATGGCAGAATGTATAGTGGCAATGACCTTTGTAATTAGACCTTTGTAGGCGCTTCTCCTTTTTCTAAACTTGTTCAATTCAGCTGCACTCATCTTCAATGCAAACAACAATTGGGCTCAATACCAAATAAGCTGAATTGGCAAAAATACTTAACCAAACTAATCAAACTCAAATTTTGCTTTTTTCAAATAAACTGAATTGCTGGGTGGGGTACTGACCAACCACCAGTATGGAATACCAAATTTTCCACCCAAGTAACTGGCGCACCGAAGTCTGCAACCTTCGCCTACGAAAATAAACCAAAATTAACCAAACCGGTAAAATGTAGGCCAAAACAACGACAGACGAGTGGCCAAGTTTCGCAATTGGGCGACCAAACTTTCTACCTGGGACCTTAATTCAATAATAAACCAAAATTAACCAAACCGGTAAAAA
This sequence comes from Bathynomus jamesi, assembly GCA_023014485.1. Taxonomy (NCBI): domain Eukaryota; kingdom Metazoa; phylum Arthropoda; class Malacostraca; order Isopoda; family Cirolanidae; genus Bathynomus; species Bathynomus jamesi. Next base: position 1,447,748 of record JAJOZX010000268.1, read on the forward strand.
TGTAGGCCAAACAACGACAGACGAGTGGCCAAGTTTCGCAATTGGGCGACCAAACTTTCTACCCTGGGACCTTAACTCAATTATGCTCAACCCGTCTAGGCCTAACTTGGGCTACAATTTGCACAATCAGAACTTTGTAGGAAAATAGTCACTGACTCAATCTTGGGCTAGAATCCAGTTTCGAAGGACCATGTTATTTTTTATTTTATTGGGTTCAGAATTCCAGCTGAACCGTGAACGGCCAAGCTCTGAAGGGCCAGTTCAACCTACAGCCCAAGTTAAGCTATACTAAAAACTTACGGAATTGGAGGTCCTATTAGGTCCTACCTCAGGGTTGCTGACTCGATGTGGGCCTATCTTAGGCCTCAGTTGCATAAAATTAAGATAAAAAACAAAAGAGGCACTATTTATGGTCTTTCTAAACCTTGCAACAACAACACAACCTGCACCATTGCACGATGCAACGATCTTGTATTTAAACAACCAAACTGAATTGCAGAGAGCTCTCTATAAGACCACACCCTGTAAGTGCCGCATTCAACAAACGAGTAGGAAGGACGCGCAGTGCCCCCAAAATGATGCCACAAGAGTGCCCAAACAATGATGCCACAAGAGCCCAAAAATGCTAGCTCTAAATTAAGTGAATTTTTCACTAACCTTACAATTATGAGATGGATATATATACAGTACACCTTAATTTAATATACAATATATACAAAAGAAGGGTGGCGACCCCGTCGTGGCCCCGCCTCAGGAGGCGCTGAGCGGACTTCGTGGGAGCAGCGCACCCGTGAGGCAGAAGCGCTTTAAGGTAAATTTAAGGTAAAGGTAAGGTAAGCAATGCTGCATCAACCAGCTTAGTCATCATATCGCCTTGGGACAACAATGGCTCTTCCTCTTCTAGATTTTCTAAAAACATGTCGATGACACGACTTCCGAGGAGGTAGAACTGAGTCCTTCTTAAAAATTCAACGTTCATACTTCTCTTGTGATCATTGATTAGGTGCTCAGTCACACCTCTGCATCAGCGTTTCGGAAAATCTAGAGGAAGAGCCATTGTTGTCCCAAGGCGATACGATGACTAAGCTGATTGATGTAGCATTGCCTGTATATATTAAGGTGTGTGTATATCCATCTCATAATTGTAAGGTTAGTGAAAAATTCACTTAATTTAGAGCTAGCATGTTTGGGCTCTTGTGGCATCATATTTTTTTTTTTTTGCGGCAGTGGCGCGTCCTTTCTCCTCGTTTATTGAATGCGGCATTTACAGGGCGTGGTCTTATAGAGAGCTCTCTTGCAATTCAGTTTGGTTGTTTAGATACAAGATTGTTGCATCGTGCAATGGCGCAGGTTGTATTGTTGCTGCGAGGTTTAGAAAGAAGACCATAAATAGTGCCTCTTGTTTTTTTTTCTTAATTTTATGCACCTGAGGCCTAAGGTTGGCCCACATCGAGTCAGCAACCCTGAGGTAGGACCTAATAGGACCTCCAAATCCTTAAATTTGTTTTAGTCTAAGTTAACTTAGGCTATAAGTTAAAGTAGCCCCTCAGAGCTTGGCCGTTCAAGGCTCAGCTGGGATTCTGAACCCAATCAAAATAAATAAAATAACACAGCGCAAGACTGCGTATCACCAGAATTCAAAAGGCCTCTCTCTTATCGTTGGTCGCAAAGGGCACCGATAAACTGAAGAGCGATGTTGACAAACTGATCAAGAAATATCCATATGATCTGGAATTTGACTGTGTGGACGAATTTCTGCAATTTTCACACTTTTTTTACTCCTATCGACATCGACATTACACCACACACCGTAAATAAATAAAATAATAAATTCAGTGGCGGCTTTTCAGAGGAGGCATGTGAGACCGGGTCTCCTCTGTTTTTATCACTAAAAACTATGAAAGAGGATTTTATTTCATAGTATTAATTCTATACAATCGTAACATGTAGAAAGTAGTGCATCTAACACTTTGTAATCTATTTTATTTATATAGCATATAATATAGACAATTTTGGGCCTCCCTTCGTGCCTCCCTACTCTCCCTCACCACGAGCCGCAGTGGTACAGTAGTACATCAAATTACACGAAAGAGTGGCATCTATATTTTCATCCGTCACAACTGCTCACCAAATTTTTCTTGCTTTGACTGTGAGTTTGCGAAGGCGAACAGGCGAACAGTCAAACATTCTCATTCAAAGCTTGCCTTGATCAAAAACTGGCTAGCTCAACTATGAGCCACGATCGAATGAATGACCTGGTTTCTCTGTCAGTTGAGCATGGGATCACCGAGTTTCTCCAGTTCAGTGACATCATTGACAAATTTGCTTCAGAAAATTCACGAAAACAAAAATTGTAATTTTTAATTGCTTCTTTTCCTGTCATTGTTCCACAAAAGTATCAAAATTATGTCAATAGTAAACATGTGATTTGTTTGCTGTACATATTAATTAGCAATGACAGGTTTTACTTGTTTTCTGTCATTATTGTTTCTGATATATACACAGCTCTATTGGAAAAAAGTTTCTATACTTAAAGGGACCGTAGGTGTGTTCAAAAAGGCATATTTTAAAATTAGTATTGAAGTCAATAAATTCAATTCAATATTTTATAACGTTAAGGGGCCACAGAATTCTGGTTAGCGTAGGCCCCATTGGTAGTTTAATCCGGCCCTGCCTGAGTCGTTTTAAAAGTATTTAATATGCTTGTAGTCAGCATTAAAACTCGAAAAGAACGTTTCTATATGAATTATTAAATCTATCAGTCGTACGGTAAATCGTTTCCGTAACAAAGCAAAGTACTTGAAGCCTAACCCTCAACGCAGCAGACTGAACATTGAACAACCAAGCCTAAGTAGTACAACAAAATTTTAGTCATAGTGACCCTTCTATTGTTAAAAAAAACGGGATAGAATTAAGAATATAGAAAACGTAACTTTAGTAGCACACTCACTCAAATAAATAATAACAAATAATCTCTCTCATTTCATTTTATTCGGAAAACATGAAGTCTCTCTCTCTCTCTCTCTCTCTCTATATATATATATAATATATGAAAAGAAGGATCAACACAACGGCAAACATTTTCATTTATTTGTACTTCAGACGTTTCGACAAATCTTTTGTCATCATCAGTGAATTAAGTCTTAAAACCTTAAAACAAAAGTAAAAAGTGAAAATTACATCAATACAATATTAAAACCTATTGAGGTAATTTAATTTAATTTTAGTTTTTATAGTGATGAAATTTAAATGATTTTAATTTTGTATTGATGCAATTTTCATTTTGCTTTAAGGTTTTAATTTTAATGGTTTTAATATTGTATTGATGTAATTTTCACTTTTTACTTTTGTTTTAAGGTTTTAAGACTTATTCACTGATGATGACAAAAGATTTGTCGAAACGTCTGAAGTACAAATAAATGAAAATGTTTGCCGTTGTGTTGATCCTTCTTTTCATCTGTAAGCTCCGTTTCCCTAAGGAGAAGTCAATAGCTTTGATATATATATATTATATATATATATATATATATATATATATATTAGAGAGAGAGAGAGAGAGAGAGAGAGAGATCTGACGCTGAACGTACATTTCACAAATTTCATTTTGATTATAGAGCTGCTGCACGTAAGACACGTCATCAAGAAGTATATTATTGCAGAATTCAAAATTACTTGTTAATTTTGACATGAAAAGATAATTATATACTATCAAAATGCAAAATATATATATATATATATATATATATATATATATATATATATATATATATATATATATAGAGAGAGGAAGGGCGACAAGCTTGACCTTCGTTAAATGAGGAATCATCGCACGGAACATTTGAAAGGTGTGTGTATATATATATATATATATATATATATATATATATATATACAGTGATTATACACACCTTGGTTAACCTTGGTTTTGTTTCCGCCAGAATTGTTCATTCTGACGAAGGACAAGCTTGTCACTCCACCTTAGACCTACAGTTTAACGTGGAATCCGAACCACGCCCCACCACGAGCGGTCAGAAATTACAGCCCTCACCCGGAATCGATCTCTCAACCTCTCGATCAGCAGCCCAGCGTTTTAACCACTAGGCTACTTACTGCAGGGTACCCATTTATCTACCAACCAATTTTTTTTTTATTGTGTGCAAGGATGAACAGCTGGGTTTTGCTGCGCGCCGATTGCTGTCACCAGGTCTCGATCCAGGGGCCGATGGATTCGTAGTCAGCGATGCCAAACACTACACTACCGAGGCGAATATTATATAATATATATATATATATATATATATATATATATATATATATATATATATTAAAGTTTGTTTTAGGTAATAAAAATAATTAATCATAATATTTTGTAGTACCAAATCGTAATTACTTATTTATGAAATGCTTTTATCTTAAGCGTCATTCAAGTATTACGTAACACACCGAGGGGGCGACGAGAGGTTATTCAAGTGTTACATAGCGTTATGGGAGAGGGGACCGATGAGGCGGGGGTCACTTTACGCAAAAAATCTTGCGTAATTCGGTTATTATTTTTTATGAGTTAAAGTTCTGAAATGAACCAAGAAGAAAAAAATGGTTTGTCTTCAGAACATAAAATGTTTATTACTTCTGAACCAGATCCAGAAATAGGCTTCCCCATAATTCATAGTTTAAAATAGTGGATTCTGGTAAAAATTTACATGATGCTCTTTGTAACAACTTGTACTATCAATAAATGTTCTAAATTAAAATAAGTGTAGGCCTATTATTAGTGCTATTATGACCCTTTAGGTTGTCACCACTTTAAACAGAATTTTAAAAAAACGTTTATCAATTGGTCACAGGCACAGAGGGTTCATAAAATAGTCATTGGTTAATAGCGTTACGTAACGCCACTGGAAACACCACCTACCCACCCGTAACATTCCGTAACGTTTGGACATACACCCCCTACCACCCCGAGCGTTACGTAATTTTTGAACGGCCCCTTAATACTTACCCTTCGTAAGTTACTTTAATATTGAAGTTAGTTGTATGAAGGGGGGGGGGAGGTAAACTTAGCGTATTGCATAACGCTGGAGGGGGGAGGGGATAAAAAATTAATCTTTTTTTGCGTTACGTAACACTTGAATGACCCCTTATAATTAACCTGAGAGCCCAGTAAGGCCTAAACCTTAAGAGCTATACAACTCGGGTAAAAATAAATAAATATATTGTGCAAAAAATTATCGTAATATTGTAAATTGTAGTATCGTAATATTTATTTTTAACAATAAAGATTTTATCAATCGGTCAAATTCAAAATAATTTATATGCCTGTGTCGTTAGTTTGCACCCCCAGAAAGCGCTCCTGTCTCTATAGGTCCCGAGGCAATACAAATGCACCCATTTCAATTACAAGCACATTCGTATCAACCTTGGCATACGGTGTGCATTACAAGTAAAAGTGAAGCCAAAAGTATTCGCTGAAAATTTCCATAAAATGTATATGATCAAATCGAGCGTACAGTATATCAGGCATTAAAAAGAATGACACCAAACGTGTTTCGACCCACAAAGTGATAAGCGGGATTTAAAAATAACAGAATTTCTCTACGTGGTGACGGAGGGAAAATGTTTCTACTCCCGCAGAACAACCCTTTGCCTTCTTACACTGTAGCTATTGAGAAATAAAGTGACTGACTTCTTCATATAGTTACTGAAAACAACGTCCTGCGTCGTGGATTAGATTTATTTGATCTTCTTCTAGACTTTAAATGCGCGAAAATGGAACACCCAGTTTCGACCATGACACGGATGAAAACAATTAAACGCTTTGGCAACAGTTATAACCAGAATTTGTTTCCACTGCTGCGTTTTGCGCGGAGGAACAAATACAAACATTCAAGAAAAGAAAGGAAAAAGGGGGAAAAAAAAAAAAGAGTACAGATAAAAGAGACAAATAAACAAGAGCGGAAACTATACACAAATTGAGAAATAAAAATGAATATACACACCATGATTCGGTTTACTCTCTCCTGTAAGTGAAGCTAAGACACACTGAGGTTAGAGGCTCGATTGCCGATGGTGTTGGCTAATAATAATAATAATAATTCAGGAATTAGCGCAATGGGCCGAGTTCGTGTGGCCTGAGCGCTGTGCCAATATTTGACCCTCCTGACTGATTTTTTTTTCACCTTCACTGCCTTGGTTGGAGTTAGGCCGGCCCCCTACTCTGTGATAGCTCGGATTTGGGTGACTATCGGAGTTCATGCCCAACCCCCTCCATGTGGGGAAATAAGGGTTACGGATGTTGGTCGTTACCTTTTTACGCAGAGTAAAAAACAAACCAAGAGACAAACGTTTATAAGAAAGTTGAAACGCGAACGATAATGAAAAAATTGTAAACAAAAGAGATGATTGAAAATAAGATAAAAAGGTGTTATATATATATATATATATATATATATATATATATACACCATAAGATGAGGTAACTGGGCACCTGCAGGGGTAACTGGGCCTTACTAAGTTTAAAGTAAATTTCGTTATTATTTTTTCCATACATTTTAGGTACCTATACAATAATATACAGGGTGGGCCGTAAGTTTCCATACATAGGAAAAATAAACATTTTTTTATGGACAACCATTTTTATTTATATAATATGCTCTACATGGTTGCCATTGTTTTGAAAACACATTTCAATACGTGTTCCCCACTGTTGATGAACACGCATTAGCACAGTTGACGTTATGCTTGTAATGGCGTTGGTGATATGTTCCTTTAGATGATTTATGTCTCGTATCTTTTCCTGATACACCATGGCCTTCAGTGCCCCCAAAGATAGAAATCAAGGGGGGGTGAGATCTGGGGATCTGGGAGGCCACTCCACAGGACCACGCCGACCAATCCAAGCATCCGGAAACTGCTGATCCAAATACCGACGCACGTATTTAAATTTTCCTATGTATGGAAACTTACGGCCCACCCTGTACATGGGTAGATACCTACAATTTATGGAAAAAATTCATACTGTTATATAAAGAAATTTACCTTAAAGGTAAAGGCACCATCTACAGGGTGACTGAAGAGTCCTACCTCAGAAATAACTAAACAACAAATACCTTTGATGCGAGACTTCAATCATCCCGCATATAATATGTCAGTAAATCCAGCGGGGGTCACGTATTATTCTGGCATCCAAATGACCCAATAAACTATCCAAATACCACGACAGAAACGGGAATTGCAAACTTCATTACTCGATCAGCAGCTATTTTGTTATGATTGGAAACTGTAAATGAACAAAGATGTTATTTTTATCATTTTACAGTGTGCGAAGAAAAATCTGGTAACCCTTCCATCCAAAGACTTCACAATCAGTCTTCCAAATAATAGAGCAGAAAAATCAGGTTTTACTAACTGCAATATTTAACTCGACTTCACCAAACCTTTTCTCAAACGAGTACAACTTCAACACAAACAACCTTTGGTAAAATACTGTGTGTGTGTGTGTCAGTGTGTGCATGTGTAAACTTTAAAAACTAGCTATGTGCAAACAATATCCAGTCTCGCTTCATGAACAGATTACAAACACGATAAAAAAAAAAGAGTTAAATTTGTAATGGCTAGCTGGGCATAATAGTGAGATCGAGTGTGTGATAAGTTACAGATGTAGTGGAGTAATATTTTGTACCTCGGAACATTAAAAAAGGTTAGGTTAGGTTACGCTAAATTAGCTTGTACTTCACTATTTAATGACTTAACAAAAATCGCCCTCAGTTGCGTCAGAAACACTTATTACGCCCGTTTCGGTTCGATGATGCTAAGGTTAGATTAGGTTAAACTGGGTTTGGTTAAAGAGTTTTGTTTTTAGATATACTCGTATGGATTTAAAAAGTCGGTACCTCGCTTATGCGGAGATGTACACGCGGTGTGTGTGTGTGTGTGTGTGTGTGTGTTTTCTTTGCAAGAAACCGAGAGAATCTTTGGAATAAACACAGAGCTTATCGTGACATGAACGTGCGTGTAGCGACATTAACGGTGCCACCACAGCCCAGAGATGTAATGACGGTTAGAGAGGTTAAGTTTAGTTATTAGGTTGGTTAAATGTCGCCTTCACAACTGAAAATGTGAAAATGTCGCGATTGTGTGCTTTTTATACACCACAACACCGCTTCTCGTTCACTCAGCCAGGTTAAGCGACGTTGGGTCTGATCAGTAACTGGAGGGATGACCGTCTTCTACTTTCAGATGACGTAGCGACTTAAAACCGTAAATCCCCTTCGTCAAATAACCTTTGCCGAGATGAAGTTAAACAACCTCAAACGTTATTATTAATTACCAGCTAACTAGTAACTAACTAGTCCTTGGAGGGTCAAGTTGTAATTATTTGAAAAAGTAGGCTCTTGGCCTACGGAGAGTAACCTAGTCCTCTAACTTTCTACAAAATTTCATGCGCTTTTGTGAAATCAAGAAAAGTCAGTCGGTCTATAAATAGACAAAATAACACAACCATCAACATTTTGAGCTTCGCATTCAAAGCCAGTGGATCAAAAGTTGTGGCATTGCATTTAAAATCTAAGTAACTCGTCAGGTTAAAGCAAATAGTTGTAGCGAGTGTCGTAATACCGCTTCCCGTTGATCAGCGATGTTAAATGACATAGGGTCTGGACTCTGGAGAGTAGTTGGATGGAAGGGAGACCGTCCTCCGCGTCTAGATTATGAGCGACCCGTGGTTCTGACCCCACGTAAAGTTGTAGGTTCTCCGTCATATGTCCTTAGATGTTGCGAAGGAGGTTAAGCAACCCCATCATTACATTCAAATTTTTACTGAATTAAAAATTTATTTAAAATCTTCCGCTTGAATTTACATGTTAATATGCAAGAGTGGACCTTCTTTATATACAGGGTGTTTCGAAAGTTCTGAATCATAGGATATACATATATATATATATATATATATACATGTTGCAAACCCATAGGGAAAAAAGAAAAATGATTCCAAGACCTTTTGTGTGTATTCAGAAGTACACCTCGTCTGGGAATGAAGGGAGAAGGCGAGATGACGAAAATATCTCGCCTTCTCCCTTCATTCCCTGACGAGGTGTACTTCTGAATACACGAAAGGACTTGGAATCATTTTTCTTTTTTCCCTGTGGGTTTGCATCTTCATTCATTTATTTCACGTGTTTAATTGTGAAACTCATTCCATATACAGTATATATATATATATATATATATATGGGAATGAACTCAGAATGGTTCCCTGAGTTTTTTTATGATACACACAGACCGTGCATGGAACAAGGAACTCTTCTGGCTAGGGGTTGTGGGGGGTGGGGGGTGGGGCTAGGCTGCTTTAAACCCTAGATCAATGTCCCAAAGCTGGATCCTGTCTGCTTTGCAGATAGCTGGTGAGGGAAGCTATATTTATGGGACCTCTTTGCGAGAGACCCGTTGCCCACGTCGGGCTTGCATCATGAAAAAGAAAAACTATGGTATTTGTCATTTACCATTACTTATTCGGACTATAGTGGATTTAATTATCCCAGAAGAGTTCCTTGTTCCATGCACGCTCTGTGTGTATCATATATATATATATATATATATATATATATATATATATATATATATTAAAAATAAATATTGCTATTATTCCGGACTTTCGAAACACCCTGTAGGTATAAATTTTAATCTAACCACAATATCAGTTAAACGAATGAGGCCTACAGCAAAATCTATCAATACCTTGTCGGTTTACGCTCGCATCATGACATGCGTATAATTTGAACAAAAGATTTTCAATAAAAAATTTAAGCCAGTGAGAGATTAATAATTACTTTAAGCTCATAAATTACTCAAAGTGGAAATGCTGCTTCACAAACTGAATCTATAGATTTTGATGCAGAAACTTGAAATATATTTACGGTATTACGTCGACACAATATATGGGAAAGAGAAAACTTCATCAACTTGAGTAGTCTAAGCAACATCATTCTGTTTGCATGTATGTTTTGTGTTTCGTATTTATCAATTATTACGAAAGAAATCTTTTATAACTCGAAGAGCCTATCATTTTCATTAATCAATAAAGTAACATAAATATCATCAACTGTTGCCGCAAAATAGAAGTCAACATCTTCCTTCTTTGAATAATCAATTTTAAAATTAGAAAGAGCCGTTTTAAGCGGAAAACTGAGATTTGTTTATAAAAAACCTCTGAACAGTTAGCTAGAACAACGTGAAAAAAGTGTTAGCAGCTGACGAGGAAGCTTCTAACAGTGGCTGTATCCTCCAGCGCGGGACGCGTCAACGCGAAGAAGAGGCGACGTCAAACCGAAACATCAACGCGCTGGTGGCCAAACTTCCTCAAATCTCCGTGCAGCCGGCTGTCTATGGTTGGCCAAACTGGCAGTCGACGGCCTGTTGCGTGGCACGGTCAGAATGCCGATCGGCTCCCGGGGCCGGACCTATTCTCAGCGTGCTATTTTTTCATTTACGGGGAGCAATTGCGTACTCCCCGGACTACTCTTACTCTCCGGCGACATTAAGATTAATCCAGGCCCCACTACAACTTACGCATGTCACCATACACAAAGACAGACACAATAGCACCATGAGACACATACAGAAGTATAATATTAACATATTACAGTACAACGTAGATGGCCTCACAAACAAAATCATGCAGCTTAGGGAATTCGTACACAAACAAAACATTCACATAGCACTTACACAAGAAACAAAACTAAAACGCACACACAAAACACCCACCATCCCTGATTTCACGGCGATCCGTCAAGATCGTACTGGGGGTAACGGGGGTGGACTCCTTACATATGTAAAAGCATTAACTACACTGATGCCACCCAAAACATTACAAACACAATCCAAGCAGATAACACGATAGAAATACAGGCAGTTAACATTAAAACACGCGCAAAACACACCACCACACTAATCAACATTTACATCCCACCAGATAGTTCACCTCAGGTGCCAGCCAATTACAATCCACAGTTACACAATCTAGCCTCTCTCACTAATGTCATCTTAGGAGGAAACTGCAACGCTAAAGACACTAGTTGGTACCTGCACAACCAAAGCAACACCAGAGGCGCCAACATAGCCACACAACTAAACAGCCTCTTCATTCTTAACAATACAGAAGAACATACACACATACCACATCAAGCAGGATACTCAAACTCCTCCCCAGACATAACGTTCTGTTCCCCCTCACTAGCAACACATACACACTGGAGAACAGCAAAACAACTATCGTCAGACCACCTGCCCATCATCATTACAACACGTCCTACACTCTGCCCCAACAGCCTTAGGCACACTTACAGAAATTACAAGAAAGTTGATTGGGAACAGTTCAAAATATAGACTGAGGAACAATTCACCACATAGAAAAACAGCACACCCATCATAAACATCAATACAACACTCAAGACATTTAATCAGATCATCAATAATGCAAACAAATACATACCAAAGGACAACATTAGGAAATACAACCCAAATTAAACTAGAGAAATAGCCCACCTCATAAGGCAACGTAACAACCTCAAACATAACACACAAACACCACACACAGAAGCCATAAAATAGCAGATATAACCGCCCAACACAGAAATAAACAACAAACTTCAAGAAAAACAAACAGAAACATTTAGGGAATTCATAACAACACTAAACCACTCCACAGATACATTCAGGCTATACAAGACTATTGTTATTTTATTTATTTGTCGGGTTCAAAATCCCAGCTGAGCCGTGAACGGCCAAATTCTAAAGGGCCAGTTCTACCTGAAGCCCAAGTTAAGCTAAATTAAAACTTACGGATTTGAGATCCTATTAGGTCCTACCTCAGGGTAACCTCAGGGTTGCTGACTCGATGCGGGCCTACCTTAGACCTTAGTTTTAATGTAAACAAAAAGGGTACTATTTATGGTCTTCTTTCTCAACCTTGCAACAACAACGCAACCTGGACTATTGCACGGTGCAACAATCTTGTATTTAAACAACCAAACTGAATTGCAAGAGAGCTCTCTACAAGACCACACCCTGTACGTACGACATCCCACAAACGAGTAGAAAGAACGCGCAGCGCCCCAAAATGATGCCAACAGTGTGACCAAACAATGATGCCACAAGAGCTCAAAAATGCTAGCTCTAAATTAAGTTAATTTTTCACTAACCTTACAATTATGAGATGGATATATATACACCTTAACTTAATATATACAAGCAATGCTGCATCAATCAGCTTAGTCATCATATCGCCTTGGGACAACAATGGTTCTTCCTCTTCTAAATTTTCTAACAACTATAAACAGCATTACCCACTCTAACAGCGGCATTCACACCTCACACGCGGTTGTCTGTCGCAGCCAAAATAATATCCCAACATATACACAACAAGCTAACATTCTAGTTAATCACTACGCAAAGATAAGTCACTTAAACAGAAACAACAACCAGAAACACGCAGACAGACAAACAGCCAGGCACAAGAAAACCTACAGACTCGACACGACCAATGACCATTACACCCTTCAATACTGTTATTTTATTTATTTGTCGGGTTCGAAATCCCAGCTGAGCCGTGAACGGCCAAATTCTAAAGGGCAAGTTCTACCTAAAGCCCAAGTTAAGCTAAATTAAACTTTACGGATTTGAGATCCTATTAGGTCCTACCTCAGGGTAACCTCAGGGTTGCTGACTCGATGCGGGCCTACCTTAGACCTTAAATTACATGAACTTAAAAGGTAAACAAAAGGGTACTATTTGTGGTCTTCTTTATGAACCTTGCAACAACAACGCAACCTGGACTATTGCACGATGCAACAATCATGTATCTAAACAACCAAACTGAATTGCAAGAGAGCTCTCTATCAACCACACCTTTACGTACGACCTTCCACAAACGAGTAGAAAGACGCGCAGCGTCTCAAAATGATGCCAACAGTGTGACCAAACAATGATGCCACAAGAGCTCAAAAATGCTAGCTCTAAATTAATTTAATTTTTCACTAACCTTACAATTATGAGATGGATATATATACACACCTTAACTTAATATATATACAAGCAATGCTGCATCAATCAGCTTAGTCATCGTATCGCCTTGGGACAACAATGGTTCTTCCTCTTCTAGATTTTCTAACACTCCCCACCGAAGAGGCATTGTTGTCATTACCTTCTGCAAGGTTAGCCAAGCCTTCTTCATGAGGCTGTAACTCAAATGTTTCATCTTGACTATCTGTGTTTTTGCTGATTTCTAAAGCATAGAGTTTTTGTATAGGTCTCTTTAACTTTCCTCCTGAAGTCTTTACCAGTGCAGACCTAACTAAATTGTCTTTGCCAACAAACAACTCTTCAATTATGCCAAGCTTCCAGCATTGCCTTGGTCTTTCATCCCCAATCATTACCACTTCTCCCACCTTGATACAATTTGCATTGGAGCCCTTTACCTTGCCTGATGGGTAATAATTGAGTCCTGGCAAGTATTCCATCTGCCACCTCTTCCATAACTGATCTTGTAGCTCTTCAAGGTACCTGAACCGTCTGGTTAACTCTCCTTGAGTGCTCTGGATGGGCTGCAAGTCTTCTGGCACACTGGGGTTTGATGTTAATCGTTTACCACAAAGAAAATGATTTGGTGTCAATGGCTCTGCATCCTGCCTACTGTTGTAAACAAAAGTGATAGGCCTACTGTTTACCATTGCTTCTACTTCACATAAAACAGTAGAGAATTCTTCTTTGCTCAAATGAGCATTAGCTAAAAGTTTCTTTAATGGACACTTTACACTTCTCACTAGCCTTTCCCAAAATCCTCCCCACCATGGTGCTCTCTCAACAATAAACTCCCACTGTACCCCTTTGAAAAGTAGGATTGGAATCCTTCCTCTTTTAGCAAGGACCAAATTTCTTGGAGTTCCTTTGCAGCCTTTTTGAAGGTTTTTGCATTATCCGATATGATTTTATTTGGGAAACCCCTTCTGTTCACAAACCTTTTAAAGGCCAAAAGAAATACATCACTACTTAAGTTGCTTACCAACTCCAAATGGATTGCTCTGGTGGTAGCACAGGTGAAAAGACATATATAACCTTTGTTAAACTCCCCTCGCTCATACACATAGACTGGCCCTGCAAAGTCTACTCCCACTACATCAAATGGGGCAGTATAGACACACCGTTCTCTTGGAAGTGGAGCCACCTTTTCATAATAAGGCTTTGCACTCCAACGCTTGCAAACCACACATTTATGCAAGACCTTTTTCACTACTTGTCTAATTTTGAGGATCCAAAATTGTTGTCTAATCTCTATTATCACTTCTCTAACTCCAGCATGTAACAGCTTATGATGAGTATCCAGGATCAAAAGGTCCACAAAGTGCCCCCCAGAAGGTAGCAAAATTGGATGTCTTTTCTCTCTCTGGAAGCCCAGAAAACTGTAGTCTACCTCCTACTCTCAATAAATCCTGATCCAAAACACATCCAAACCCTTGAGCGCAGAATGTGTTGGTAGAACCTGTAATGGATGGCTGGTGAGCAATTCTCTCTCTTCACCAAATTTTTTCTTCTGCATATATACCACCCAGTATTTCCTGGCTTGCTGAATCTCATTACTGTTCAGAATTCCTTCCCTTCTTGTTTCTCCCGTAATGTTGTTGGTAAATCTATATATCCATGCTGTCACTCTTAACAATCTTTTCAGACTGCTAATGTCCTCAAGCCTCAATATGGGGTCCTGCTGCATAACTTGACAACTGTTCACAGCGCATTTTCTCACCTCACTCACCCATGCTTCTTCAGCCTGGCATTCTCCTACAATAGGCTGATTAGAAGGCCAGTTTTCACTTCCAAGTTTTAGCCACTCTGGCCCATTCCACCACAAACTTGATTGTGAAAGATCTTTCACCGAAATTCCTCGTGTTGGTAAATCAGCGGGGTTTTGGATGCCTGGACAATGCTTCCATTGCTTGGGATCTGTGTGCGCTTGAATTTCCTCCACCCTATTGGCAACAAATGGTTTCCATTTCCTTGCCTGACTTCTTAACCAGTGCCAACTATAGTGGAGTCTGTCCAATAATAGCTTGGAATTTCATAGAGGGCCAAAGACTTTCGCACTGTAATTGCAAGCCGACTAGCAATAACGGCACCCATCAATTCCAACCTTGGAACAGAAAGCCTTTTCAAAGGTGCTACTCTACTCTTTGCAGCAACCAACCTGCAACTTACTTCCTCTTGCAATGCGCCTCTTATATAAATACAAGTTGCATAGGCTTCCTCATTTGCATCACAAAAGATGTGCAGCTCCAAATTGTCTGGACTATTGTTCAACTCTCCAAAGTACCATCTTGGGATTTCAATGTCTCCAAGATGTGCCAATTCTTTGAACCAATATTTCCACCTTACCACCATATGATCAGGTAACTCTTGGTCCCAACCAAGTCCAATTTCCCAGAGGCTCTGAAACCAAATTTTTTACTTTATCACAAATGGAGCCAGGAATCCAAGAGGATCAAAGACCTTCGAAGCCAAACTAAGAGCTGTCCGTTTTGTCCACCTTGTCTCATTCTCAGCCAGCTCTACTAAAGATTTCCCATTGAAGGTAAAC
This sequence comes from Bathynomus jamesi, assembly GCA_023014485.1. NCBI lineage: Eukaryota > Metazoa > Arthropoda > Malacostraca > Isopoda > Cirolanidae > Bathynomus > Bathynomus jamesi. Next base: position 1,463,367 of record JAJOZX010000268.1, read on the forward strand.
AAATCATCATCTTGCTGCCAAACGATGCCTAGCACCTTTGCGTCTATTGCCCACAACTCCTTAATACCAGAATCCTCAATACTTTCTGCTGCGTCAGGTACTACAGAGGAATGACTCATAAACTCTTGTAATTGCGAATGATTGGTCTGCCATTTTCTGAGCTCCATGCCAGCCTCCCTCATTATAGCTCTAGCCTCCATGAATATCTGTTTAGCCATTTCTGTATTATCCACGGAACATAGCAAATCATCAACATAAAAATTTTTCCTTATGTGTTCAATAGTGTTAGGATAGACTTCAGAATATTTCTTAAAATGGTACTGCATAGTAGCTGCCAACAGAAATGGACTAGAGCTGAGGCCAAACAACACTGACTTCATTCTATATGCTTGAACCTTAGGTTCATTTTCCAACAAGTCTTTCGTATCCACCCACAGATACCTTACTGCATCTCTGTCCTCTGGTTTTAACTTTATCCGCAAAAAGCTTGCTTCACATCTGCAGTCAATGCTACTCTACCAAACCTGAATCTCAGTAACAAGGAAAATAAATCTGCATTTAAATTTGGCCCAGCATCCAAACAGTCATTCAAGGACACACCACCTTTGTCCTTGGCTGAGCCATCAAAAACTACCCTCAGTTTGGTGGTAGTTTTGTCTCGCCGTACCACTGCATGGTGTGGCAGATAATGTGCCTCCTGGCTCACCAGCTCACCTTGCACCCTTTCAGCATAGCCCTCCCTTACATAACTTAGGATGGCCTCATCGTATTCAATTAACAACTCCTCATTTTTTCTTAGCCTGTACAATGAAGTCTCCAACCTCCGATTAGCTAGCTGAAGGTTTGAACCGGGTTTGCAAGAATCCTTCCATGGTAGGCCAACTTCATAGCAACCATCTCTAAACCCAATCCCTTTTTCAAAGTGCTCTAAAACATCATTGTTCACTGTACTTGCCTGGTTGTCCTTTATACCAATAGATTCAAGTTCCCAAAAGCTTTCAAATGCCTTTCCAGACCATGGCTGTTCTCCTCAATCTTAACAAAGAGAGCCTTAACTTCCATTTCATTGCAATAACTACCATGTAGCATCCAGCCTAGCTTACTTTCAATAGCTACTGGGCCTTGAGATGTACGGACAATATTACCAGTGATGAAGTCCCAATAATAGTCAGCTCCAATCAAAAGACTAATATCTTCTGTTCCCTCAAACTTATTATTGCCCAAATTAATTCCTTTAACTTGCAATTCTTGGACACATGCCATATCTAAACAAGTAGTGACTGGAGCACAAAGTTCCTCAATCTCTACAGCTTGGACCTTGATAGTGGGACTTTGCGGTAACAACCCTTTAACCAGAACTTCTACCTTCTTAAATTTGGTTCGGTTTTGAACGGAACCCCCAAACCCAGAAATTCTTAAATTTTCCCTCTTAAGTTCTTTAAACTTCAATTTTCTGGAAATTCTGGTCTTAATAAAACTACACTGGCTACCACTATCAAACAACACTCTTACAGTAGCTTCTCCCTCATTCCCAATTAATAAGGCTGCAGTTGTTTGCAATAATCCCCCTTTACTTTTACTCCCTTGCATAGCAGTGGCATGTGCCACTGATGTCTCTACTTCTGGGGTAGGCCTACTAAGAGTGTTTTCACACAATAATGGCTGATGCCTACCATGACATTTTTTGCACAAAATTTTAAACTTACAAAACCTTGCTCTATGACCTTTCAAAAAACATTTAAAACATGCTGTGGACTTAGTTACCCTGTCCTTTCTCTCCTCAAAGGGTAAGGCCTCAGCCACCTCACATTTATATGACTTGTGGTTGCCTTCGCAAAATATACATTCCTTGATTCCCTTTAATTTATTCTCAGAGGAGGCATGTAGAGCTGACACTGTACCTGGGCTATTCCTTTTTGTGGAAACTTTGGTGCTGTGCCTGCCTTTGTCCTCTTGTTTACCATCCACTGTGCAAACTCAACTCCCTCTCGTCTTGCTAATTATGTGCCTAAAAGACTTAACATCTGCTGAAGGGGGATGTACACATGTTCTGCAGAGTGTCCCTACTTAATTCAAGCAAAATTGAGCTAGGCAATTTAGACTCCAGTGTAGGAACCAACATTATACCATACTTTTCCATTCCTACACCCAAGTTGTCCAGAGACCTAGTTCTAATTTCAAATTCATCATATAACTGCCGTAACTCCTTGACACTATTAGGATTATTAACAGGAGGTATAGTTAAAAGTGCACGGAGGTGGCTTTTAATTAAGATCTCTGGCTTACCAAACCGTTTCTTTAATATATCCCAAGCCACATTATAATTAGCCTCTGTTAATGCTAATCCTGCTATAGTCTTTGCTGCCTCCCCTTCCAAGAGGGACCGCAAATAATTAAACTTCTCCACGGCACTTAACACTTGACTAGAATGAACTGCTGATTGAAAACTGTCTGCCCATCCTTGCCATTCCTGAATACTCCCAGAAAATGTTTTGAGTACAAGCCTCGGTAATTGAACTACAGATCTGTTAACCTTAACTTCACAAGCATCATTTGTTGAGTGTTGTGTTTCATTATTAGACCTGGTCTCTAACTGTACTGAGCTGCTAAACTCTTTTGCTCGGAGGCCTACGTTAGTCATATCATCAATAATCTCTTCAAAGTAAATTATGTTATTTTCTATTTCATCCTCTTCTATAAGAGCCTCAATTTTAACATTTACCTCACTTAGAGCAACCTTTTTAGTTTCTAATATGGCAAGCTTCGCAGTCACTAAGCGTAAATCCTCTTGCTCTATGGCAGAATCTATAGTGGCAATGACCTTTGTAATTAGACCTTTGTAGGCACTTCTCCTTTTTATAAATTTGTTCAATTCAGATGCACTCATCTTCAATGTAAACAACCCTTGGGCTCAATACCAAATGAGCTGAATTGGCAGAAATACTTAACCAAACTGATCAAACGCAAATTTTACTTTCAAATAAACTGAATTGCTGAGTGGGGTACTAACCAAACACCAGTATGGAATACCAAATTTTCCACCCCAGGACCTTAATTCAATAATGACCCAAAATTAACCAAACCAGAAAAATATAGGCCAAAAACGACCGACGACTGGCCAAGTTTCGCAATTGGGCGACCAAACTTTACCCTGGGACCTTAATTCAATAATAACCCAAATTAACCAAACCGGGAAAAAAAGTAGGCCAAAAACGACAGACGACTGGCCAAGTTTCGCAATTGGGCGACCAACTTTACCCTGGGACCTTAATTCAATAATAACCCAAAATTAACCAAACCGGAAAAAAAGTAGGCCAAAAAACGACAGACGACTGGCCAAGTTTCGCAATTGGGCGACCAAACTTTTTACCCTGGGACCTTAACTCAATAATAACCCAAAATTAACCAAACCGGAAAAAAAGTAGGCCAAAAAACGACAGACGACTGGCCAAGTTTCGCAATTGGGCGACCAAACTTTTTACCCTGGGACCTTAACTCAATAATACTCAACCCGTCTAGGCCTAACTTGGGATACAATTTGCACAATCAGAACTTTTCCGAAAAATGGTCACTGACTCAGTCTTGGGTAGAAATCCGGTTCTGAAGGACCATGTTATTTTATTTATTTGTCGGGTTCGAAATCCCAGCTGAGCCGTGAACGGCCAAATTCTAAAGGGCAAGTTCTACCTAAAGCCCAAGTTAAGCTAAATTAAACTTTACGGATTTGAGATCCTATTAGGTCCTACCTCAGGGTAACCTCAGGGTTGCTGACTCGATGCGGGCCTACCTTAGACCTTAAATTACATGAACTTAAAAGGTAAACAAAAGGGTACTATTTGTGGTCTTCTTTATGAACCTTGCAACAACAACGCAACCTGGACTATTGCACGATGCAACAATCATGTATCTAAACAACCAAACTGAATTGCAAGAGAGCTCTCTATCAAACCACACCTTTACGTACGACCTTCCACAAACGAGTAGAAAGACGCGCAGCGTCTCAAAATGATGCCAACAGTGTGACCAAACAATGATGCCACAAGAGCTCAAAAATGCTAGCTCTAAATTAATTTAATTTTTCACTAACCTTACAATTATGAGATGGATATATATACACACCTTAACTTAATATATATACAAGCAATGCTGCATCAATCAGCTTAGTCATCGTATCGCCTTGGGACAACAATGGTTCTTCCTCTTCTAGATTTTCTAACAAATACAGACCAGACCACCAAGATCATCAAAAACATTAAGAATTCGAGGGCTACTGGACCATACACTTTAAACACTTGGGCCCACAGGGAATACTAGCTCTCACAAACATCAGCACATATTCATACCAACACTATTATTCCTGACATATGAAAACAAGGTAAAATTATTACACTACTCAAACCAAACAAAAATCCAACAGAACCAGCTTCCTATAGACCCATTACTTTACTATGCACACTTTCCAAAGTAACAGAAAAACTAATCTTACAAATCACCAACCCACACATACCACTATCGCCTACTCAACATGGATTCAGACCTCACCACTCAACCACGACATTACTCACTAACCTCACGCAGCACATCATGGATGGCATCAACTCCAGACGACCAACTCAACGTACACTATTAACAACAATAGACATTAATAACGCATTTAATGCTATCCCACGCTTCCCTCTCATAAACAAAATACTCAACACAAACATGCATAATAACACCAAAAGGTGGCTGAGTAACTATCTTTCAGGAAAATACTCGCATGTCACATTTAATGGCAAGTCATCCAAAAACAAGCTTTTTCCGAACGGGGTCCCTCAAGGCTCTGTTCTCACCAACACTGTTCAACTTATACATGCATGACATTCCAACACCCATAGATAACAAGCTTACCTTATCATATGCAGATGGATGACATCACTCTAACATCCACCCACAACAACAACGACACCGCTACAAATAACCTACAAACATACATAAACAGTATAAAAGACTGGCTCACACACAATAGACTCAAAGAAGCGCCCACAAAATCAACCATCACCTCGCTAACAAGCAACACAAAAGAACACCAGATAACTCCACATATTACACTAAACAACAACAACATTCCACACACTCACAGGACCAAAATACTTGGGGGTCACATACAACACATCATTATCTTTTGCAAACCACATTCAGGACATTAAAATCAAATGTATGTCAAGACTTAACACGCTTAGGGTACTAACAGGCACAAACTTTGGACACCAGCAGGAAACATCAATCATATACAAACAATATATTCGCTCAGTTATGGACTATATTAGCGGCGGCGGGCAGCAGCAGCTAGCCCATGCTGGGCACCCATTATCTCGAACACACACATAAACACCTTACAGACAATACAAAACAACGAACTTCGTATCATTACAGGATGTACTCAAACACCAATAGAACACCTGCACACAAAAACAAAAATACTGAAAGTTAGGGAACATTTAGACATGAAGGGAACACAATTCATGGCAGCAGTGACAACTAACCAACACCACCCTTGCCACTACATGTACAATCATGCATCAACACCTCGCACCATTGAGGTAACACCAGAGAGACATTATAACCAAATACTCCATTCCATACCACGCCCCACAGACATCACACAGTACAGAAAACACATACACACACACACACCTAACCCACAAAGCACTGACACGACTCGGTCCGAATGCGGTCCTAGGTGCGAAGCCGCCACCCATTCACAGGTCGGAGACCAGCCTCAGCAGATCGGATCGAGTTAACTTGGCACGATTCCGACGTGGACATCACCCTAACTTACCGACATATAAACACAGACTAGACAACTCCACAGACGACACCTGCCACCTGTGCCAGGACACACCACAAACAATTGAACACATTATGACAGACTGTACCGCTCTAGCACAACAACGAACACAACACAACATCACTTGTGCGCTGAACTTCTGGTCCACTCCGGACAACAACAACAACAACAACAACAACAACAGATTTTGATAGCTGTGGTATTTTGCAAATTTACTGACCAACTACTTTTTTTTTCAATTTAACAAACTTGTATATTTTGTACAAGCCTTATCTGACTAGATTTAGGTAGGCTTTGCCTCTAGTTTTACTCTTACTGTTATACTGTAGGTCTAACGGGCAATTTTTATTGGCAGAAAATCATTTCCGTAGTGTCAGGAACATCAATAGTAGGTCCTTGTATGACGTGCTTCAAATAGCATTCGAGATGCCAAACGTGGTAGCAACAACTTTTGTGCTAACTTACCTTACAGAATTTGCTGTACAATAGTTTCATCACTTAATTAACTTGGTTTCAAAGTCATAACTTTGACTCACAGAGACAAATAGTAGAAATTACGGCTTTTTCGGCTAGCTACACTAATCACAGTTCGAGTGCGAGATGTTTAAACTGAAAGGGCCTAACATCAATAATTATTCATAGCGTAGGCCTAGTGTAAGCTTAGATTAGGCTTAATTTGGATCAACTTCCTGTACTTTTCATTATTAGTCTTATCTTGTCTCGTGGGTGATCTGGGTGAATTAATTGTACGAGATGCATCCGTCTTTCATTTCTTAGTGTTAACACCCAAACAATTCATTATTTACGTCTCAGAGGTATGGTCACCAAGACACATATATTCGAAACACGCGGAAGGCCTATAAAAGTTCTTTGGTTCCACACTTTTCTGTTTTTTCTGTGTTGTATTTTAAAAACTGTAAATTTATTCTTCTCTTGTCTTTTGGTAACGAATAATACATTTTAATTTCAAATACATTGAAACTAAAATTTAAAAAGCCACCTTTATTTTTCTACACCTATGATAACGTCATATCACGTTTCAATTACCTGAATCACCAGAGTCAGTGCAAGTTATTCCCCCAGAATTGTCGCCCTCGCTTCTGGTCGGAATTTGAAACCTAAGGTTGACAAAAATTGAGACGGCATTACAGAAAACCATTTTTTTTAATTTTTTTAAGATTTTTAAGATTTGCTCTTCCTGATTTCTCCAATGTATTGGATTCGCACTAAAAGGTGCAAAACACGAAGTTCTTTGCCTTGAAGACGCCATCTTTACTTCTTGGATTTCGAGTATGACATCACGCATCTCCTTTTCATATATTTCCTTTTAAAAGAAGCACACACTCGCGCATATTCGCAGTTAGATTCCATCACAGTAACATTCGTTACTATATAGTCAAGGAGACATTTAGATAAAAGACAAAAAATGTAGTTTGTGAGGTCCAGTATGGCTACTTTTGTATAACATAAAATCTTGAAAGTAGACCCCTTAGGCATTTAATTTCTGCAGTCTACCAAGAAACCGCGCTGGGAGCAAGTCGAGTAGAGCTCCCTATGTGTTGAATGATAGGGATTGGTCTGTATAAAAAATTACCCTGTTTTAGTTAACAGTAGGGCATGGTTCTGATTAATCAGTTAATCATTGTTTCGAATTTAATCATTCATTAATCAAAAAATATTTTTAGACAATGATGGGAAGTGATTAATTTTCCTCATAATTTCACCAGCATTTTACCTTAAATTTTGTAGTGTATCATTTGAATTTGGCACCTTTTTGCGTGTATAAACTGTCTACTCCGCCCATGCCTGATTTCTTGAACTAAAGCAAACTAAATGTTTGAGCAAAATGTTTTGTTCGGTCTTATTTCACGCAACAGAAACAATAAAGCTCTTTCTTATTCTTTTCAGAAGTATTTAATTTTTAATAATTTTTAATCAGTTAATCACTGATTAATTAGAAAATTTCATCATTCAGCACTTTTTCCTAAAAATGATTAATTAACCATGCCCTAGTTAACAGTATCATATCCCATTACTCTAAATTTGCAGCATAATGTGGTGGGAGCGTGATAGGAGCTTACTCCACTACTCCAGTATAGGTTTTATACGCAGACGGATATAAGAATCTTATATACTATTGAGCTAAAGGCTAAAATGTGTCTGTGTGTGTGTCCGCTTTCTTCGGAACCGTGCACAGCCTAAACGGCACATCGGAAAATTCTGCACCACCACCAACTGATAGTCCATGAGCTGCCGATGTGCTCTGTCAAGTTTCCCGGTCCTAGGTCACAATTACTGGGTCCGAAGGCCCCAGCACCGCGATAAAACTACAGAAAAGAACGCAGCCGTGAAAATCTTGAGCTTCACATTGTGTCAAGATACTGCTACATATACTGTGACATATACTGCTACCGGGTAGCAGTATATGTCACAGTGCTACCCGCCAGGGGGTAGTGGGGGGGTGTGGGGTAATTGGGGAGTGGGGGTGAGGGTAATTGCGTTTTTTACTTTTGTGTGTGGGGGTAATGGGGGTTAATGGGGGAGTTGGGGGGTAATGGCGTTTTTTTTTTTACTTGTGTGTGTGGGGGTAATGGGGGGGGGGTAATGGGGGAGATGGGGGAGATGGCGTTTTTTTTTAACTTTTGTCGCTTAGCCACTTCTTCCCGGAGGGCCAAGTTGTACAACGGTCGCGAGCGATACGAGCTACCGCTTGTTATGTCTAAAGTTCGAAGACATTCACGAAACGTTTATGTATACACTTATCGTGTCAGTAACACTACTATAACTGCATGCGGTATAACGCTGCTTAAAATAGAGTGATATATGTAAATATAAGGATTCCGGTCCCTACACTCTTAGGTAGTTGGCATGACTGCACGCCAACTCCAAATTCGTATCGATGAGCACGAGAGTATTAGAAGTCGCACTACTAATAGACTTACGAATCCCTCCCGATCACGTATAGGTTCCCACTCCCATCAGTTAGACCAGTGGTCTCCAAACTTTTTTGATCACGCACCCTTTAATCAGCAAAAATAAATAACACGCACCCCTAATGAACAATATATATATATATATATATATATATATATATATATATACCTTACCTTATGTTGTTTCGTGTGTTGGTCTCTCTTCACACGGAGGTCAAGCTGGTGGCCCCGCCTCTAGGTCTGGCCTGGTGGAGGAGCGAGTTGCTTTCTTGCGCTCTCCACCGTACATAGCCAGGCACGCCCGGCTCATCTGGTACTGTCCTGAGCCAGGCATCCAGTCTTTTCTTGAAGACTTCAACTTTGACCCCCGTTACGTTTCTGAGGTCCTTAGGAAGCTGGTTGAAAAGTCTTGGCCCCCTGACAACCAAGCTATTTTCCTTCAGGGTTGAGGAGGTCCCTTGTCGTGCTTTTAATTTGAGAACACTACACATTCTGCCTTTCCTATTTTCCAGTGTTGTTTGAATGGTAATTGGGTTTAGTTTTAGGTTTGGTACCAGTTTTTCGATCATTTTCCATATGTAGATTATGATGTACCTCTCTCTTCTTCTTTCCAGTGAATACAGATTTAGTTTACGTAGTCTTTCCCAGTAGTTGAGTTCTTTGCAGCCATCAATGTTGGCTGTGAAATGCCTTTGCGTTTCTTCTAGTTTATTAGTTTCTTCCTTTTTATATGGGGACGTCAAAACTGCAGTATTCAAGTTTTGGTATAATCAGTGTTTTTAGCAGGGGAATCATTACTGTCCTGTCCCTTCTCTTGAACGTTCTTAGAACCTGTCCGGCGACTCTTTTTGCTTTATTTATCGCTATCTGATTTTGTGTTTCGAATTTCGCATCATCTGTCATTATTATCCCGAGATCAATCGCTTTCATGCTTCTCTGAATTTCTGTCTATCTGGAGCATAATATGCAGTCTGTTTAAGTTCTTCTTTTCTACCATATCTCAAGAGCTGAAATTTCTCGGCGTTGAATGAATGTTGTTGTCTTCTGACTATTTGTATATTTTGTTCGTGTCCCTCTGCAAGGCCTCCAAGTCATGTACATCGCTGATTTTTCTGCTGATCTTTGTATCGTCTGCAAGGATGTTACTATACTATTGCTGTTTACTCCGCTGTCTATGTCTGTTAGCATGATAATGAACAGGAGTGGGGCCAGTACTGTCCCTTGTGATACTGAGCTGCGTACTTCCGATTCTGATGATGATATACCTTGAATTTTGACGACCTGCAGACGATCACTAAGGAAGTTGTAGATCCATTTTCCCACTTTGCCTGTTATTCCCATGTCTTTAATTTTATGTCCTATTATACCATGGTCACATTTATCGAAAGCTTTAGCAAAATCTGTGTATATAACATCGTAGTTGTCATTGCCTTCCAACGCATCTAGGATATTGTTGTAGTGCTCTATTAGTTGTGATAGGCATGATCTACCTGATCGGAATCCATGCTGATTTTCGTTGAATCTTTCCCGTGTCTCCAGGAAATCATAAATTTTCTCTCTAACTAAATACGGGTGAACCAAAAGTAGGTGGACAGTAGGTTGAATAGGGTTTGTGTTATATTATATTATAACTATGGTGTTCATTATAACTATGGTGTTTGTGTTATATTATATTAAATATTATAACTAAATTTATTTAAATTTAATCTTTTTTCTTTTCAGAGAGTTCAGAGAACCCATAATGGCAAATAATCTAAATACTGATGCCAGAAAATGGGTGTTAAAAGAGTATTGGAAATCTCAAAATACTGAAACTGTTAGAGCAAAATGGGTTGAAACATTTGGTACTCAAGCCCCAAAGAGACAAACCATTTACCGCATTCGTGACAAATTTGATGCCACTGGCTCAATTCTTAATGCTCCAAGAACTGGTCGACCCAAAACAGTTTGCACAGAGGACAATAAGCAACTTGTTGCCGAAGCATTTGTTCACAGTCCCAAAAAGTCCACCAGAAGAGCCTCAGCAGAACTGGACATTTCACAAACCTCTATTATACGAATTCTGAAATCTATTGGGTTGAAAGCTTATCGTCCACGGCTAATTCATGGCTTATTGGAGGATGACCCAGACAGGCGGCTGCAATTTAGTGAGATCATGCTGAACGAAATTGAAGGAAATCCAATAATTTTAGATAACATTGTGTGGACCGATGAGGCTTCTTTCAAATTATCAGGTCATGTTAACCGACATAATTGTGTTTACTGGTATAGTGAGAACATGCATTTAACATTAGAGCAACAACTAAACCAGCCTGGTGTCACTGTTTGGGGTTGTATTTCAAGTTCTGGTGTTTTAGGACCAATTTTTGTTGATGGAACAGCCACAGGTGATAAGTATCTCGAAATTCTAATGAATGAAGTTGTTCCACACTTACAACAACAGCCTAATTCACATGACCTCTATTTCCAACAAGATGGGGCCCCTCCACATTATTCAAGAGCAGTCCGTGAGTATCTTGATGAAACATTTCCCGAAAAATGGATCGGCCGAAGAGGTCCAATTGAATGGCCTGCACGTTCACCTGACTTTACCCCAATGGATTTTTTCTTTTGGGGAGTACTCAAGGACAAAGTTTATAGTCGAAAACCACGAAGTGTTGGTGATTTGAAAAATTACATCAGAGATGCATTTCAAGAAATTAATGCACAAAGAAACTTGTGCAAAAATGTTTGTCGAAGTGTGAAAGGTAGACTTCAAAGCTGTGTAAATTGTGATGGACAGCAATTTGGGCACCTGCGTTGATAAAATTTTCAGTGCTTTTGTATTGTATTGGTATAAGTTAATTTTTTTTTTTATTTTGTATTATAGTATACAAAAAATTAAATATAATTGTATATGTATTCTCAAAATAAACGTTATCATTTACTGTCCACCTACTTTTGGTTCACCCGTTATATATATATATATATATATATATATATATATATATATATCCTTTCATTATTTACTAGTAAGTTAATAATATACAACAGAAATACGATAATGTGAAGATATACTTACCAATATAATTTAATGAGAACAGTGTGGCTGACTGTGCTTCATAATTTCTGAAAAATCTTGGTTTGACACTTTGTGATACAGCCAGGCCCGTTTCCTGGCATAAGCAGACTAAGCGGCCGCTTAGGGCCCCCGCTGCTACTAGGGGGCCCCTAGACAGGCTCCCAGCTCATAGCTCAGTGGGCAAGAATACGAATATAGCTGGTTATTATTGTTATTATTATTATTATTATTATATTAATTAAAGTTTTTGTATGAGACAAATGTGATAAAACGGAGATAAACGAAACGTTTTGGTCGTTATGTGTAAATAACTATTGTGAGATCTTATTTCTATATTATTTAACTTTATTCTTACTATATGCTTATACTTTCCTATATGCTTAATTTTTCTAGTATTGTAAAATATTATTTCACTAATTTACTAATTATTAAGAGATTTTGTAACACTTTAAAACCTTCGATTATTTTCGTTATGTTTTCAAATAATGTATAAGCTAATTTTCAGGAATTTCATGAAGAGTATTTTTTGTTTGTCTTTTGAAAGTACATATTTGTTGTTTTGGACATAAATGTTTCATTAAAATTGTTTCATAATTGTTTTTTATTAACACAGCCATTTTTTTGTATGTGTGTGCTGAGGTGATGTAGTAAGGCGTGAGTTGGTGGATGGAGGGGTGGGGTCTCAAATGGGTATACCGCTTAGGGCCCCCTAATGGCTAGAAACGGCCCTGGATACAGCGATTCGAAGGTCCGGTTCCAAGTTCAGTTTATTTCGATTCTGGTTTTAATACCTATCATAGCAGAAAAAGACACCTCACACAGATATGTAGATCCAAATGGAAGGAGCGCATCGTTCGCTGCGCTTACGAAATCTAGGTACTTATTTTTTAATCCAATCCACCAATTGTGCGCAGTTTTCTGTTGAAATTCGGTTCGTAAACTTGTATCTTCCCTGATGTCATCAATCAACTGTTCTTGGGCAGTGATCGGAAGATGTTCCATTTTTACATTTAGTTTGCTAAATTTTAATCGCAAGTAAGCGATATCGCGGATACTATCTCGCAATTCCTAGGAATGACTGTGTGTTATCGAGTATTTTCTTTCTCGGTCATCTTCTTGAAATTCAAAAACTTTCTACGAAAAAACAATGATAAATCAAAATCATCAAATTTTCTTCGCGCACCCACTAGATCGGCAGGCGCACCCCACTTTGGAGACCATTAAGTTAGACCACCCAATTAAATCTACTAACTTCTCAATAATTGTTAAAGTCAATAAACACGACCTACCCCGCTTAGAAACCATACTCATTTCCAAGCATAAATCGGATATAAATCATTATACCCCATTCCACAACCTCAATATCCTCCAATAAAATTTCCTTTACCTGCCTACCAACCAACCAACCAACCAACCAAGTTAGTGCACGTTAGCCAAAAATTAAAAAATTTTCATTCTTTTCCATTCGTTGCTCTCTCTGTGATTGAATAACTTGTACCTGATTTGTACCTGATTTGTACCTGATTTGTACCCGATTTGTTCCAGATTTGTACCTGATTTGTACCTGATTTGTTCCTTTTAAGATTTTATAGATTTTAATGTTTTACATTTCAAACTTTTCCGCGATGTTCCCTTAAAATTATTTCTAATGGTTTTACTTACATTTATTCTTTTCTTATCTTAAAGGTAAGCCCCATTTCTATACTTCCTTTTACAATATTTTATATTTTAATTGTATTAACTGTAGAATTTCATAGGTTTTAAGTTCTCACTGTGATATTCGTCAATATTTTAAATTGTTTTAAGTTTATAGTTGGTTTTAATTATATATATATATATATATATATATATATATATATATATATATCATTTTAGCACTGAAGATAACATTAGAAATATCGAAAGCTCTGCACATTAATGTTTGTATATGGACTAGTCTTCTTGTTCCTTATATATAAAGGGCGTCCCAGAAGTCTTGGAGGGGTTTTATTTGGTTATAACGTTTTTGTTTGGGGATCAAATAAAAAAAGGTTTGCAACACTTGAAAATATATTTATTGCGATTTTAATTATGAATTTAATATCTGGTGAAAATCTTCATTTTCATTGCATAAATCTAAAATCGCATTAGCGTACGTTATCCGACTCCGATGATCTTGCGGTTTAATTTCTTGAGCAATTTGAATTTTGTACGGGTAAAGATTGATATCCTCTCTTAAAATTCGATGTAAGGAACTTCTTGAAATGTTTAATTCCTGATTGCGTCGTTGGACTGATGTGGATTTTCTTCAACGCTCTCACGAACCATCTCGACCAGAGTTGGATGTCGGCTTGTCCGAGGACGCCCAAGTCCGTGGTTCGTCTCCCTGACCCTTTCCCATACGAAATTTAGCGACGTACCATCGAATAGCTCGATCAGAAGGAGCGGAAGGTGTGTTGAATTTTAATCGAAAAGCTCTTTGAGCGGAAACGATGGAAGAGTTGTTTGTCAAATAAAGTTCCACAATAGCCACTCTTTGTTGCACTGTCCACGATCCATTTTGATTAATCGCAGCAACGGTACTTTAATTGAAAATGAAAAATAAATAAATTAATTAAAAAGAAAAACTTATAGCTAAAAAAAACCCCTCCAAGACTTCTGGGACACCCTATATATATATATATATATATATGATACACAGACCGTGCATGGAACAAGGAACTCTTCTAGGAAAATTAAATCCACTATAGTCCGAATAAGTAATGGTAAATGACAAATACTATAGTTTTTTCTTTTTCATGATGATATATATATATATATATATATATATATATACTGTATACGAGGACTGATCAAAGAGTTCCGGGTGTGTGTATATATATATATTGGCAGGAAGTGTGAGGCACTCCAAAAAATTTGAGTTACGAGAGATCACAAAGGGATATGAATCAGTATATGGTGTTATATAAATAGTTTTTTACGTAATATTTAATATTTAGTGCAAATTCCATTAACTTTAATTAGAGCTTTCACTCGTTTGGGCATTGTTTTGACGAGATGAACGCATGTGGCACTCGAGGTGGCACTCGCGATTTTGCCCCATTTATTTCTTGTATCATTGTAAATAATTCAGTTTTTGATGTGTATTTGCGTTTCCTGACATTTTTCTTCAAAATTTCTCACGATTTGTTCAATTGGATTCAAATCAGAAGACTGAGGAAGCCAATCGATCGGGTTCATTTCACTTGTCTGAAACCATTCTTAGTTACGCTTGAAGTATGGCACGGTATGGTATTGTTGAAATAATACCTAGGTTTTTTTTTTTATTTTCCGAAAAACGATATCTCAATAGACACATTTAGAACATTTTCTAACACGGTTATATCATAAGTTCGGAAATTCATCCAGCCCTCGTATAAAAACAGCTTTCCGATCCCACTCCGAGGACACGCACCCCTATACCATCACGCTTCCTCCTCCATCTTTTTTATAAGCTTCTCCAACTTCCCTACTTACGTAGGTTGTAACGTCAATTGAAGAAAAATATGAAAAATGAGCGAAGATTCAAAGCTGTTTTGAGCTGATCCACTTCCCCCGAAGTTACTTTCGTTCGACCAAAGAATTTTTACCCTCGCAATCTCGCAATCTTCAAATTTTCAATTGTGCGAGTGACATCTGACAGCCGTGACTCCTTCCTTGCTTACAACCTTTGAGCCCCGTTTCAAGAAGTCTCCTTCTCACGGTTTTTCCAGAAATACAAATTACAGTAGACTCTTGAAAATCAGAAAGAAGCTCGTGATGGACACCCGTTTCAACATTCGATCCTCAAGTTCAGATGTTACTCTTTTTAGACTATTACGCGACTGATATGAATAACTTTCAGTGTCCATCTACGACATTTTAGTCCCTTTGAGATTGCAACCTGAGAGTACCCTTCAGAAGCTAGTAACACCATTTGAGCTCTTTCTCCTTCTGTTAGTTCCCTGTTTTAGCCATTTACAATTAGTTTTACTCCTTTTAAATCATTAATATAATATTATTGCATAATTGACACAATTATTGGTATTTTAATCTTAGAACTACCAAGTGGGTCCATTGGGTTAATTGGCGTCCTGACCACTGAATTTCGTTGAATGCATTGCCAGACCAAATAACTTATTTGTAGCTTTTACCTAACATTCAAATATAATATTAGTTGGTTCCAAAGTTTACTGTAAAATTCTCAGTGCCTCAAACTTCTGGTGAAAGATATATATAGGGCGTCCCAAAAAAATGTATACACACTTTAACAGCTGATAGCTCAATTGATGTTTCTTTCTTTCCAAGTTAAACCCATTAGAATTAATAATGGCAGTCAGACTAAGCTTTGAACAAAGGAAATTCATTCTAAAATGCTACTGGAAGTGTGAAAACGCAGTTGAAGTGCAAAGACAGTTTAGGAGGGAGTTTCAAACAGATCCACCAACGCGACTTACCATCACTCGAATTAGAGATAAGTTTGAAGCCGATGGAACTGTTCAGAATGTCCACAAGAAGCGTTCCGGAAGACCACGGACATCGACAAGCCCCACAAAGCAAGAAAGAGTACTGGAAACGTATCACCAAAGTCCAAGAAAATCTGTGCGGCAAGCGAGTCGTGAGGTAGGAATTTCAGAATCGTCTGTCCAACGCATTTTGAAGCGCTGTCAATGGAAAAGTTACATTCTAAGATTAGTCCATGCTATTAATGAAGATGATGATGATCCGGACCAAAGAGTGGAGTATTGCGAGTGGTACTTGGCACGATGTGGATGTGGATTGGACGAAGGGGTTTCGTAGAATACCCTCCGCGTTCACCAGACCTCACACCACTAGACTTTTTTTTATGGGGATACTTAAAAGACAAAGTCTACGCTATAAAACCTGCAACAGTCGCTGAATTGAGAGCAGCCATTGAACGAGAATGCACACAAATACCAAACGAAATGTTTCGTGATGTTTGCGATTCCATTGCTTCGCGTTATCAGCAGTGCCTGGACCAGAACGGACGTCAGTTTGAAAACAGGCGTTGACAAAACAATTAAATAATGTCTGTAGATTCTATTACATTTTGAAAATGAAATGTATTTTAATAAACACTGCCTTTATAAGTATTTAAAGTGTGTATACATTTTTTTGGGACGCCCTGTATATATATATATTTGGTAACCTTCGTTAACCTTGATTCTGCTTCCGCCCGAATTGTTCGTTCTGACGAAGGTACCCATGGTACCCATTTATCTGCCAACCAATTTATTTATTGTGTGGAAGGATGAACAACTGGATTTTGTTGCGTGCCGCCTGCCGTTACCGAGTTTCGATCCCGGGACCGATGGATTCGTATTCAGCGACGTTAACCACTACACCACCGAGGCGCATTAGTATTATCTCAGAATCACTACAAGAGCGTCGAACTGTACAGTAACTGTTAAACCTATACCATAAACACAGTGATTGATGGTAAAGTTTACCCATTAGTTAGTGACCAGATTTTTTTAAGTTAAAAGCGGGCCATATCCTGAACCCTCCCAACTGGAGGGTCCAGTAGGGGGAGGGGGTGTCCCTCTGCCGCGGTTGAGAAAATTTTGAAATTGCAATACTCCAAAAAACACGTTTTGGTGGCATCGTAAGCAGATATTTCAATGTTAATTTGAGCTAAAAACAAGCCCCCATATAACGTACATATATGCTCCATTCTCTGTTATACCAAATATATATAGTCAACGGTGGCCAAACACCGGCTCGCGAGCCGCATGCGGCTCTCGAGGTTGTCAACTGCGGCTCGCGAGACAATTTTGGTTTTTATTGTATTTATCATAAAAGACAAAATTCATAATACAAATATAATTTTTTTTTCACATAAAAAAAAAAATGAAAAAAACAAGGGAAAACTGAATTGACAATAAAATGCGTCATGCGTACGACAATTTCTTTTGCGTGACAGGCACTAAACGGGATAATTATGTAATTAACACCAATCGCCACTCACCAGTGTCCAGTACCCCTCGAGCTACCCTGCGGGCCGCGTGTAGTAACGAGTGAGTGTTTTAAAATTGGCTTCTCAGATCAAATAGTGGCTATTTTTCTCAGCTATACAAGTGAAAGTTATACAACCCCTTAGTTGATTAAAATGACTGAGCAGACAAAGTGTAAGAAACCGAAATATGAAGAAGAAAATAGAGTTTTTAAACAGGAGTGGGAGGAGAGCTTTGCCTTTACTGTTAAGGGTGGGAAACCTGTGTCTCTTATCTGCCACGTGGCACTCAATCACTTTAAAGCTAGTAACTTAAAGCGTCATCATGAAACTAACCATAAAAATTTTATTACAAAATTTCCTCCCAAATCAGAATTGCGGAAGACTAAGTTAACAATGTTGAAATCTAGCCTAGTTGCCCAACAAACTGTACTTTCATCATTGTGTAAGACAGCTGACTTAACTACTGAAGCTAATTTTGTTATGGCATGGAATATTGCTCGTGCTCAACTTCCCTACAGTAGTGGAGAATTTGTGAAGAAGAATATTGCCGATGTTACTGCAATTCTCGCTCCAGATAACACAAAGCTTCGAGAACAAATAGCAAGTATTTCTATTTCCCGCCACACTACAGAGAAACGAATTTCCCAGTTCAGTGCTGAAATTACATGCTCGTTGCAGAGTGATTTCAAGAATTCTGTTGCATTCAGTTTGGCCCTCGATGAATCCACAGATATTAAAGATAACCCTCAACTGGCGATATTTGTTCGTTATGTTACTGGCGATGGAAATGTGACAGAAGAACTCTTGGACTTAATGACTAAGAGAAACCACCAGAGGGGTTGACATAAAGAACGCACTTGACGAGGCATTATCAAATGCTCAAGTACCATTGAATAAACTTGTCAGTGTTGCAACAGATGGCGCACCAGCTATGGTAGGACAAAATGTAGGCCTAGTTGGGCTCTTGACACGCGATCCCAAGTATCCTGTGTGTCTCTTTATTAGGGTGCCACTTATTTGGGGTGTTTTTCATTTTTGGGAATTTCTATCAGGACGGGCGCATTTCTGGTGTCATTCCGTCTAAAAACATTGTGTGTAAAATATTTTTGAAATAAAATAATAATTAGAACTGCCTCAACGAGGTCAAAGTTTATACTTTTTGTCGAAAAGTACTCATGGCGTTCTGTTATCATGTCAGTTTTCGTTTCGATAGCTGCTGTAGTTTCTGAGTTGAAAAATGATAACAGACAGACAGACGGACGGTCAGAGTCGTTGGTTTAGTCTTCCGCACTGGTGTACAGAAGACTAAAATGAGGTATTATACAGGGTGTAACACGAGTTTATCCAAATATTGATACAGGCGAAAGAACATGTTATTCTAAGTAGAAAATGGGTTGGGACGAGTTTTGCCAACACTAACAGTGTTTCATTCTCTTTTTCAGTGAGTTCTGAAACGACGTGATGGCTTCGGCAACAAGATCTAAAACAGCAGTCTATCTCCTGGGGACCGTGGACCACAGCATCACAGGAAGCATGCTGCCTACGGGAAAGCAGGCGCTTCAGTACTTTTTCCACCTTCACCTTGACGTCAAGAAGCCGATCAAGGAAGCAGCCGCTGAGACAGTGACCGCAGTCAAGGAATTCTGGGAGCGGTCCCGTATTCCTACGCAGAAAGACCAACGCGCAAGGGACAAGGTTCTCCGAATGTACGAGAAGTGGCGGGCTCTGAACAAGAACTCGAAACGGCGCACTGTGACCCAAATCAGGAACGAGGCCGAGTTCCTCTCATCCCTTGACCGCCTCTTCGACATCGCACACGAACAGGCGATGTCGATGATCACAATCGAAGAGGACAGGGAGTTCCTGACGGGACAAAGGGCCGAGGTGCGGCGCGGCCGCATCTCCTCCACACGTGACATGACGCTGCACACTGAGGAGGAGCGTGCGAGGAGACAGGAAGCGGAAAGGAGCCGCCGGCAAGATGATGAAAGGGCGAACAGAGAGAGCCGAGAAGAACTCGTCGAACTGGCATCGAGCTCCAGCTCAGGTGCAAGCAGCCCGACTCGGTCACCGACACGGCGTCGTCGCCGAGAAGAAGAGGAAGAGCTCTCTCTCCCGGGCCCGTCCACGTCGAATGCAGAAGCATCTACGACCCCTTTACCACCCAAGCGATTCCGCGCGTCGAAAAAGATGATCACCCCTGATCTCTCCGCAGCGATGGATCGGACGAAACTTACCGACCGAGAAGGTGTTTTTTTGCTGTCGGCGGCTGCGAGGAGCTTGGGCCACGACCCTGAGGAGCTGGTCTTGAACCGCGAATCCTCCCGCCGCGACCGAGCAAAGTTCCGTGCTATGGCAGCAGCGGAAATGAAGGCAGCCTTCCATCCTACTGTGCCGCTGACCGTTCACTGGGACGGGAAAATCGTACCAGCGGCTGACGGAGGCCCTGGTGAAGATCGCCTTCCAGTTCTGGTGTCTGGGGAGAACGTCGACAAGCTTCTGGCTGTGCCCAGCCTCCCCGACGGCACCGGCCGCGCCATGGCGGAAGCCGTCCTCTCTGCCCTCGAGGATTGGGACATCAAGGGACGGATCTGTGCCCTCTCTTTTGACACCACCGCCTCAAACACAGGACTCTCAGGAGGAGCTTGCTATATCATTGAGCAGAAACTCGAGAAGACAGTGCTTCATTTGGCTTGCCGCCACCACATCCACGAACTGGTGTGCGAGAAGGCATTCACGGCGTGCCTCGGTCCCTCTACTGGTCCTGACATCCTCCTGTTCAAACGATTCGCCGCCCAGTGGGACTTCATCGATCAAACCAAAGCGAAGACCTTCGAGGATGGAACCATGCCGCAGCACCTGAAGGACGCCCGCGACGACCTGCTGATCGAATTCAGCCGCCTCCTCGACGGTCAACATCCACGTGATGACTACAGGGAACTTCTGGAGCTCTCTGTAATTGTGCTGGGCGGTTCGAACAGCGGGGTGCCCGGTTCGCTCGTCCCGGCGCCTTCCATCGCGCGCGCTGGATGGCAAAAGTCATCTATGCCATCAAACTGTTCCTGTTCCGGGAACAGTTTCAGATGTCGTCAGGCGAAGCGGCTGGAATCCGGCGATTCACCATCTTCGCCGTGTCCATCTACGTGACGGCCTGGTACAAAGCGCCGCTCCCGGCAACGGCCCCAGCCGCGGACCTCGCGCTGCTCAAGGCCCTCGTCTATTATCCGGACTCAGCGGTGGCCAAGGCGACGGCGACAGTCTTCGCCAGGCACCTATGGTACTTGAGCGAGCGCCTCGTCACCCTGGCCATCTTCGACGAGGGTATCGACTTGGCGACAAAGCGGGAGATGATTAAAGCGATGGAAGAAGAGGAAGGATCGGAGGATCCCCCGCGGCGTATCAATGTGGACCTGTCCACCGCCTCAATCGCCAACAATACATTGGCCAAGTTCACAACGACTACATCAAAGGAGTTCTTCAAGGTTCTGGACATCAGCACCGCCTTCCTGCTCAAGGATCCGGAGTGGCGGACGGACCCAGCCTTCATCGCCGCATCCCGCCGAGTCCAGGCCCTTCAAGTTGTCAATGACTTCGCGGAGGCGGGGTGGCGTTGATGCAGTCTTTCAACCTGGCCCTTACCAAGAGTGAAGACCAAAGGCAGTTCCTCTTACAAGTGGTCGAGAAGCACCGCTGTGACTTCCCAACCGCCCGCAAGTCCACCGTGACCTCTGCAAAGTAGGCAACAATGAGAGGAGATGGGCGCCCATGATACCCCCCCCCCTTGAGGGGCTAATACTCGAGTTGAGGGGGACCTAGAGTTGAAAGTATGAAGTCCAGTTATATGTTTTAGGTCAAGATTAGTAGCTTGAACAAACTAGAAGTGATATTTTATTTGCTAGAGGCATAGAACATCATGATCTAAAATTTCTACTTTTCGAGAAAATATACAAACTTTGACCGTATTGAGGCAGTTCTAAATATTGTTTTATTTCAAAAATATTTTACACACGATATTTTTTGAAAATGGAACCAGAAACGCGCCCGTCCCGATAAAAATTCAAACTTTCGAAAATAAGTGTCACCCTACTCTTTATTCATTGTATCATTCGCCGTGGTCATTTGGTAAGCAAGTACTTTAGGTATGACAGTGTTATGAAATGTGTTCTAGAAATTGTGAATTTCATTCGTTCAAATGCAAAAACGCACCGAGCGTTTAGAAATTTTATCGAAGAGCTGGATCTTCAAGATAAGCCAGATGACCTTTCATTCTACTGCATTGTAAGATGGTTATCAACTAGTAATCTCCTGAATAGGTTTGTTGCACTGTTGGAGCCTATCATTGATTTCTTGAAAGAAAAGGGAAAGTCATACCCAAAGCTGGGCACAAACCGTTAATCCGTTAATCGTTAATTAACGAAGTTAACTTTTTCGTTAACGATTTAACTTTTAAGTTAACTTTGAAAATCATTATCGGACTAATTAACTTCCGTTAACTCAAGTCCGTTAACCCAAAAAATTCATAAATAAACGTTTAAAAGTTTCTATTATTTTCAGTGCTGAGCAGGTGCGCAATTAATCCGCCTTCCATCCCAGGTTTCGCCTCATCTGGTTGGACAAGTATGACAACACCAAGGTCGCCAGGGTGAGGAAAAGCATGGAGGGTACAGTCGAGGAGGCCATGAAGCAGCAGTCCAACGAAGTGGGCAGCAACAACGAGGAGGAGGAGGAGGATGACTTCTTCAGTGCTGTCATCCAGACAAAAGAGAGCAGCAGAAGCCACAGGTCACTCAAGGGCAAGGCCCAGAACTTGGTCAAGACCTGGCTGGAGACCAACTCCAAGGACTTGCTGACAGATGCTGCCTTCTTGGGTGAGCAAGTGTTGGTGGACTTGTTCATCAAGTTCAACACAGCCATCCCCTCCAGTGCTGCAGTGGAGCGTTTGTTCTCTATGGGCAAGGACATCCTGAGGGCCAAGAGATCATCCCTGTCTGATGAAAACTTTGATATGCTAATTTTCATGAAGGGCAACATGCATCTCATGGACAAAATGGAGAACGGGAAGAAGATGGAAAATTAAATTATATATATATTGTGTTTTTCATTTTTTTTATAATAAAGTTAACGTTAACGGTTTATCGGTAACTTCCGTTACATGTTTAACGAATTAACGGATTAACGGTTAACGAAGTTAACTTTTTGGTTAACGGATTAGCGGTTAACGAAGTTAACTTTTTGGTTAACGGTGCCCACCACTGGTCATACCCACAACTAGAAGATCACGAATGGATGCAGGATCTGATGTTTTTCACTGATGTAATACAACACCTTCAAAATCTAAATTTGGCACTTCAGGGAAAGGATAAGGTCATTTCTGACCTTACACAGACAGTTTTCAGTTTCTAGAATAAAATAAAGCTCTTCCAAAAAGATCTAGTAACAAAAAAATTTGAACACTTTCCCCACCTGAAAAACCGAGCAAACACTTTTCCTGATATTGAAATAAAAGATAGTAAATTGGAGGAATACAAAGGTAAATTAGAAGGACTAATTGATGATTTTCAGTTCAGGTTTGATGAACTAAAAAAGCTAAAACCATGCTTCGAATTTTTTGTAAATCCTTTCCTGATTGATGCCGCCAACGCTGACTGTCCTGTTACCACACCTTTTGTTACGGAAGCTGCTTCAATACAAACAGAACTTTTGGAGCTACAGGAGGACGTGGGTTTAAAGTTGATACATAAAAGCTTACCTGCAGTTGAGTTTTGGAAGCAAGTACCAGAGACAAAGTATCCTCACCTCAGGAAAACCAGTTTCCGACTTAGCTCAGTTTTTGGGACAACTTATTGCTGTGAAGCACTCTTCTCGGTAATGAAGTTTGTAAAGTCAAAACATCGTGCTGCCCTCACTAACGAACACCTGACTGAGCTTCTTCATACCGCCTTAACATCACATCAGCCAGACTAAAGCATTAACAGCCAAAATGAAGACCCAAACTAAGCCTTCTACAAGCAGTAATTTGTATATGTTTTTAAAAATTAATTTTTTCAAAATATTTTGCGGCTCTCGTACATCTGAAAAACGTCGTATGTGGCTCTTGGGTCCAGGAGACTTGGCCACCCCTGAATTATATACAATACTAACAATAAAATCAAATAAGAAACAATAACGAAACAGAGTTAGAGTCAAATTACCAATTTTCCACCAGTGCAAACTGACAACTTTGCCAGTTTGTGGTAAGGTCTGAATTTAAAAAAAAAATATATATATATATATATATATATACAAAGGTGGGCACCCGGGCCTCAAAAAGGACCGACGGTCCCGGTCCTTGCCTCAAACTGGACCGACGGTCCCGGTCCTTTCTGAAGATAGGACCTAGGAACGACTCGGTCCTCGGTCCTTATATATAATTAAGTGAAAAATTTGATTAAAATGAAAAATGAAATTAAAGACACCGGAAATCTTTAATTTTATTAACGTAAATTATAATTAATACAATACAAAAATGATGAAAAAAATTATTAAGTTAAATGCTTGAGTTTCCCTTCAAGAAGACTAGCATTTCAAAATGGCTGTCACTGAGCCCTGACCTTTTCGGCTTGAGGACGTCCTTCCCCAAAGAGAAGAGCCTCTCCACGGCGGCACTGGATGGTGCCAGGTGTTGAAACAAGTTTCAGTTCAGTCTCAGTCTCTTTCTGAGTCTTCTGGAGGAAACGAT
Source organism: Bathynomus jamesi (assembly GCA_023014485.1). Classification (NCBI taxonomy): domain Eukaryota; kingdom Metazoa; phylum Arthropoda; class Malacostraca; order Isopoda; family Cirolanidae; genus Bathynomus; species Bathynomus jamesi. The sequence continues at coordinate 1,487,883 of JAJOZX010000268.1, forward strand.
CCATCTTCTTTAGAACTTCAAATAATCACTAAACACACTAAAATCACTAAAAAAAGACCGTCCGGACAGGACCGTCCGGAATTGCTTAAAAATGGACCGTCGCTCCTCATTTCGGTCCTCACTGAGAAAAGGACCGACTTTCCCGCTCACGGTCCTTAAAAAGGACCGAGTTCCTGGAATTCGGTTCTTTTGGAACTCGGTCCTGCCCACCTTTGTATATATATAATTTTATATAATAATAATCCTTGCTGGGAAACTCAGTCTTCATAAAATAATCCATAAGGATTCTAACATTATACTTAAGATTTTAACTTATTGCGCGAGTCTATAATAGCATCTACGTGTAGTAAGTTAAAAAAAAAAGCGAAGTATTTCAATAACCATTCATGAAGTAGCTTATTGGTACTAACTTTAATAAAGCTGGACATTTTTGCTCAATACCTCCAAAAGCGGGACAATTTCGGGACACCATACGTCAGCGAGACACATTTCTCCAAAGCGGGACTGTCCCGCCGAAAATCGGGACTCTGGTCACCTTACCATTAGTGCCCAGAGGTCTTTTCCGAGACTGAATTAAATCGTCTGGCATTAGCCAGAATAAAATCACTAAAGTGACGCTGAGTACAAACGGGGTAATAGATGCTTACTAAACCAATTAGTGCCTAGAGGTCTTTTCCGAAACGATTAAAATCGTCTGGCTTTAGCCAAAACAAAATCAGTAAAGTGACACCGGGCACTAATGGGTTAATTTAAAGTTATTTGAGTCTCCCTTTAATATTGGTTTTCTATGATAAATACCATTATTAACGGGCTAACTTTATCAAATCTAAAAGGAAATCGCGATACAGGATTATACTTCATAGGCCATTATTAATGTTTACTATTTCCTTTTAATTAATTATTTTTTGTAATTACTAATTTGCTACCATAGCAACCAATTTTATAATTTATTTATTTAATAATATATTAATTAGTTTCAATTAATTTATAAAGATTTTTGTTAATATTTTCATTTCAGGAAATAAAATTATGTCAACCAATTAAAAACATGCTTCATTAATGTGTTGCTATTTATTATTATTATTATTATTATTACCTCAAAAAATAATTCTTTATTACTGCAAAGCTTCGTTCAAAAATTAGACTAATTTTTCTGAGAACATATTTATAACAACGAAACAAACAAGATGAAACAAAATGGAACAGGATGAAACAAGAAGGAACAAAATGTAATAAGAGGTCGTTTACAAATTATATGAAGCCTTTGGGGTAAGGCGGGTGTCCAGAGAAAATCTTGTATTGCCATGATAATGGGTTGGGGGATGGGGTGTCTCACCAAAATCTTATCTAATATTTAATTTTCTTCTAACATTTTTGTTTTTTTAAATTTATTTTGCATCACTTCTATCACTCCTAAACCAAGAGAGATACGCAATCTGCAAAAGTGTCAGTGGAATACTGCCAGCAACTCTTCAATGTCCTGCGTCCTCACAATGTTCTCTGAGCCAGGACGACAAAGCGAATGTTCCTCTTGGGCCTAGGCCTTCCTGCAGCAAACGAGCAATCAGCCGTCCTTATCCGCACCATAGTCCACATATATACATTATATAGCATAGTTCCCCAGAGGAGGGGCAACGAGTCTGACCTCCGTGAAATGAGGAATCATCGCAGGGTTGAAAGGTATACTACCGACAACGTGTGCGCGTGGAATACTGAATAACTCTACCAGATCATAACTTTGTTGTTGCCCCGAAACATAAACTGACCCGGAGCGTAATCGCGGGACTGATCATCAACCCTAGCAGCATAGAAAGTGGTGTTTCGTACTCAGGGCCTACATTCATTGCAATATGGAATGGGAATCATGACTCGTCTACAACTGCGAGCCACTGCTCTGATCTGAAACAGGTCTACGAGCTTCAATTTCGCAATATTCTCCGTGTTAACAATTCCACGAAACCTCTCTTCATTCTATTGGTTGATGAGGGCCAGATGAGAACCCACGCTTCAGGAAGACCATATCTTTCGGCATCAGAAACTTCATGAATCTTGACCTGGAAGGTTTTGTACGTTCGTGCCCAAGCTCCTGGACGGAGCGCCTACAATCCAATAGAATGGCGCATGACTCATTTGTCCAGAAGTCTTCCTGGTCTTACCCTTCCATACGACCATTTTGATGCTCATCTGGATGCACAAATGAAGAAACGAAACTTCAGGCACGCCGGCGAAACCCTGGCCGAAGTTTGGTCGGAAACTGTGAATGATGATACTCCAGTCATCGCAGAATGGCGTGGGCAAATGGAAGAGACAGTCTTGCCTAAAGTGATTGAAGAATAGATTTCAAAACGTGAAGGCCAGTCAATATTTCCTACAAATCATCAAATGTGACTGTAATGAATGCTGTTCCCCAGTGAAGTCTCATCTCAAGTCTGTGCTGAAGGACGGATTTTTCCCGCCTCCACTCACTATCAGCAACACTATGGGTATGCAGTCCGTTACCCCAAATGCAGGGAAGGATTCAAGGTTCTCGCAATTGATGTCTCGTTTCTGAGGGTTCGTTGAATCTCTTTGGGCATGCGAAAATGGACCCCGAGTCCTACGATGCTCTCTGTCCCAGTGTTCAGAACTAAGTCTCAAAGAGGATTTGCGATGTCTGCGAGTTCTATTTCCCTTCTGTTATAGTGACCACAAACCACAAGGTCAAGGCCATCCCCCAATACCACCATCAGGTCTCTACCGAAGGTGAGGCCCCAACGCATAGCGACCCGGTGACAGAGAGCTCATGGCAGTGATTCTCAGAGGTGAAGCAAATGTTGAATGGATTGATGAGGATGATGTATACGTTACAGGGTTTGAAATACCTGCTAAAAGCAAAGAACGTGAGGGAATTCCTTTCGTACTTAACATCATATTTTGAGTCGCCGTGGTACGAGACCTAAAGCGAAACTGGCAAGAAGATTGCGTATTTTTTTCTTCTTATTTTTAAAAAATAAAGTTAAAAAGTCATTAACCTCACTTATTTTGCAGTATGTCAGTCACGAAACAAGTGGTGCCAAGCCGAGGAAAAGAGAGAGAGGTGTGAGTTTATTATTCTTTCACGAGTTACAATTAATGGCACGGGTAGATTGTCTGCATATTTTGAGTATTCTTATTATTAGGTTTTGCCGGAGGTGGGTATTCTCAGGTAATCTTATAATTACGAGGGGGGGGGGGGGTTGGACAAAATCTTATATTGTCTTATAAGGGGCGGGAGGGTGTCTCAAAATACACGTTTTTTCTCATATAATATGTGAACGACCTCTAACATGAAACGAGATACAGTATGACTGACTAAATAACACAAAAGTTGGCAGCGACACTCGCTATCATTTTTTTAAAATTAAATTATTCGGTAAAGTGGTTCATGGCACTGTAATCAATTAATGATTAATTAATTAATAAATAAATAGTGAACAACCACTTTCAACAACCTATTCCTTAATGAGAATTCCAATTTGGTTTTTAGTACCAAATTTATACTGTAAAGTCCATGTAGTAATAAATACGTAATTGACTTGGAATGTTATGCCAATAGACTTGGATCTACAGTACATGGACATTTCATCAAAAGGAAATTTCGTCGATACTCATAATCTAACCTAACCTAATCTAATCAAACACCAACAAAATTTCTTGGTAAAATGTCGCGTCGAGATAATATCATTATTTCACTCGACATGACCACGTTTCCTATTATTATTATTATTATATTATTATTATTATTATTATCGAAATTGGTTTAACAAAACATCGTTTTAATCATTGCATCACATAATTCGTAAACAACAATTATGAATTTGTTGACAAAAAAACACTTTTAATTTTGAAGTTTCGGATAAAATGCTTCGAACGCAGCCGAGTTTTTACGACCGTGAATGAACGTGAATTACGTGATGACGTTATTCATAACCCTCCAATTAAACAATGTCTTTTCCGAATAATTTTTTAACGTCCAAGGACGTTTTATAACGTTCATGAACGTAAAATAAAAGTACAATTTCGGAAATAAGTTCACCTACAAATATAAGATTTTTAAAAAACGTAAAAAAATTACTGATCAGTAAATGGAAGTGTTTTGTTTTTTTAAATTTTGTTATACCGTCACCAATGAAGGAAATATCGAAAGAAAAACAAATATATTACCAATTTTTTTTTGTGTAGGAAGGAGGGGCCAAGGGCGAGTTCCCTCAAAAACGTCGACTCCATAGAAGAAGAACAGAGCCAAAATCAAGGTCCAGGGTTTTCGAAATGCCAGGACACTGCGTTTGAAAGATAGACGCGGGGAAAGATGGAGGAAAGATGGAGTGAGGAAGATCGTTTCAGAATTGACGGGTTGAATAGATAAAGATTGAAAATATCGATTAATTCTCGCGTTAGAGAGTTGGGCGGAAAAGAGAGCGTGAGGCAACAACATTGCGGCGAAGAGAGAGAGATTGAGAGTCAGTAAGAGGCTGAGAATTGATGAGGCGAAAAGCTTTTGATTCCATCCAGTCAAGTAGGACTGTGTGGGTTGAGCCACCCCACACACCAGAAGCGTACCATATACAGGGGCGGACGAGACCCCTGTACAGAGACAACAACTGAACAAGGGTGAAGAAACTGCGGAGCCGATACAACACACGTAACCTCTTAGAAGCTATTTTGGAAAGAAAGTATACGTGATCTTTCCAGGAAAGATCACACGAGAAAAGGAAACGCCAACAATGTTAAGAGAAGAGGAAGGAGTGAGATGCGTGTTGTTGAAGGTAAGGGATAGTCGTGTGGAAGATTATGACGAGTAGACAGATGGAGAAACTGAGTTTTTGAGGCATTGAAAGCCACGAGGTTTTCTCTGCCCCAATCGGAGATGGCAGAAAGATCAGAGGTCAGGCGTACCACAGCCATCCTACGTGAAACATGGAGTTACTGTTGAGAAGGACGCTTTGAGAAGCGGGTGGAAGTGAAGAATGGAATCATCGGCGTAGGAGTGGATAGGAGAGGAAGTACGATTTAATAGATCATTGATAAATAAAAGGAAAAGAATGGGTAAGAGGAGAGGAACCCGAGGAACACCACTGTTAATAGCTTTAGAAGAAGAACAGTGGTCATCTACAACCGCAGCTATAGATCGGCCAGAAAGGAAATTAGAGATGAAAACACGGATAGAAGGACAGAAACCGAAAGAGGGCAGTTCGGAAATTAAAGATTTGCGTCACACTCTATCAAACGCTTTTGATATATCTAGTGCAATTAGTAATTTTCTATGCTTTTTCAGAAAAAATAAAATTCCTAGTCGAACTTTTTTACCAAAATTGCACATTTATTTGCTAATAAAATGATTTCCACTTAAAATTACGTGAATGATACGCGCAAAGAATGGTACGCTACCCAGTTTGACAAATTTTCTTAACAGGCATTGGAGATATTATTCTTTCGAGTTACTACGCGCGTCGCATGGTTATCAATATCAATCACTGAAGTTATACGAATAATACGGATGAGAGAGTATCTCGAACAATTGGGCCGATGTTTAAAAATGGCTTACTCAATTCTGACATACTTATCGCTATACACCCTCTTATATGACGTCAGACGTACGCGCAGTTGCCTCCAGCAAATTTTGTTTAAGTTTCTTAAGTATACACACGAGAGAGAATTGAGAGACTCACCCATTTTTACGGAAATAGTTGCTTCATTGTTTCTTGTACCGCTTTGTTATCTACAATATGCTCCGGAATTACTACATACCAACACTGTATTTTTTTTATTTATTTAATTTTTACGCACTCATCTTAAAAAATAAATAAGAATTTATTAACTACACAATTATTTTCAAACCCGTCTTCACACACACACACACACACCACACACACACACACACACACACATATTTGACGCTTTAAAGGGTTTGTATTTCTTATTAACTGAAAATAAAGATATTAAATTTTTACTGTACCTTCTTTACGCATGGGGGGGGGGGGGGGGAGGGGGAGGAATTAGACCCCCTACTGTAAAAAGTTCGATATGATGTCGAAATTTTGCGGTACTCTGGACAGAGTATCTGTTGAAATCTGGGAAATTTCTAATTCAATTAATGCTTATTCAATTCTTCTATTGAGTGGGGATTCCGTTCAAACACACTCTTCTAAATAACCCCACGGATAAAAGTCACAGGGGCCATCATATTTCTTTATCATAAACCGCAGGAAATCTGCTGGACAGGACTCTTCCGTCGAAACTATCGTGTAAGTATCGTGAGCTGAGAGGACATCACATGGAATATGTTTTGCACAAGGGGACTAATTCCCCCATGTGTAGAGAAAGTACGGTGAAAATGTCGCTTTTATATCAGTTAATAAAGAAAAAATACAAAACCTCTTCGAGTTTCAATTTTTTTTAAAAATTACGCGAGTATATATATATATGATACACACAAACCGTGCATGGAACAAGGAACTCTTCTAGGAAAATGAAATCCACTATAGTCCGAGTAACTAATGGTAAATGACAAATACGGGCTGCAATAAACCTTAGCCCACCCCCGCCCATGGCCTAAACTATTAGAGGTACAGTAAAACTAAACATACCTTACAAAAGAGAATTTAATCCTGCATTTAATGAGAAACAATTAAAACTTGGTGTTCCCGCCATTGGCTTCCGAGACAGCCTGAATTGGCTTTGGGTAGTTTGCCAAAAGTGACGTGAATAGATCTTGATCGTTACGCAAATTTGCTAAAATAGTTTCAATGTGTTGGGTCATTGTATCCTTCGAAAATCGATTTGCTGCAGGTTCTTGAAACGAGAGACATTCAACCTTGTCCTTTATAACTGATCCAATGTTTCACAGACGTTCAGGTCAGGAGAATTTCCTGGCCATTCTTCATTTCCAAAGAAATCGATCTCATGGTTCCGCAACAACTGTTGAGTGGCTAATGCCTTAAAGCAGGGGTCCTTATCGTGCAGAAGTGTGACCTGATCGACATCCATAACATTGTTTGTTTTTTTTAGAAAGGAATGACATGCTGGGATAGAATAATATCACGAAAATACTGTCCATCCCAACTCTGACCATTTGGCTTCAGCACCCACATGAGCTTCTTTGCAGTGAACAAAAAAAATACACCAACACAGTCTGGACTTTTTAATAATTCGCGATAATGTTCATTGTCATCGATTTCATCTGGTGTTGTGGCCCACACTCGATCATTTTGGTAGTTAGGCCGACGTGTTACGTAAACAAAAAAATCATCGGAGACAGCTAAATGCACGAAATCATCCACATCCCAATCTTCAAGATAATGGTCAAACCACATTCTGTCATCGATGTTAAGTTGAGTTTTTCTTGGCTTTGGAAGTTCGTGCCAAGGCTTTAAACCTGGCCTATGACGGTACAGTCGAATAATCTCACCACTAACGATCTTTCCTCTCAACACTTCGATCTCTCTAGAAAGTTTAGCACGGCTGTTTTTCCACTTACGCGTACCGCTTTCAATGATGTCCTTTGTTTCCTGAGAGAGTGGCAAATTTGGGCGCCCAGATTTGGTTGTATCCATTTCACATTCATCCAAAGTTTTATTCCAATTTCTTTTGACGAAGTTCTCACTTCTTCGCAACTTTTTGGCAACCTATGAACGTGTTATAAAGGTGACTCCAGCATCACGAGCTTCCCGAAATGTTATTGCTCGTACGCGATTTTTCACACGTTGCCTCTCCGAATTACCAATTAATTGAGAAGCCATTATATCATCACTTTATCAGCTAGAGTAATTTTAATACCTGCAATAAATAAAGAATTTTATATATTTTTATAATCGCTAAAAACTATTTCGATATAAGTAAACATGTAAGCTGCAAATGGGGGGGCTATGGTTTTTTGGAACCCCTTACTATAGTTTTTCTTTTCATGATGTTAGCCCGACGTGGGCAACGGGTCACTCGTAATATATATATATATATATATATATATATATATATATATTATATATATATATGACCATCATTTATATGAGTGTTCAGTTTTAGTACATAATTTTATATCTAAAATTTGAATGTAATAAGTAGTTCTACCTTAATTTAAGGCTACTTATAGCATAATGATAATGTTATGCTTTAATGAGTGCCAGTGGCACTGTAAAATTAAGGCAATGTGATTATTCTATCTCCCTTTATTAGGGGAATACTTTCCAAAATTAAGTCGTACGCAGCATCATCTAATTTAAGGGCGATTTTTACGCCTTCGCAAAGATGTAAAAAGATGTTTTACGCATCAACAGAAGCATAAAATATTTTTTTGCGCCTTAACAAAGACATAAAAGATTATATACATATATATAATAATAATAACAGAGACATAAAAGAGTGTGTATATATATATATATATATAAAATGTGTGTGTGTTAAATATGCACGAGTGTATTATACTCCTACACATGAGGTTCCGGATTCGAATAATGATGGTGACAATTTTACACACACACACACACATATATATATATATATATATATATATATACACGGAGTGGCTGATTTCGTAACACCGCTTCTCGTCGATCATCAAAATTGAGCGACATTGGTTTGGGATGTAGTTGGATGGGAAACCATCCTCCGCGTCCAGATTATCTAGCGACCCGTGGTTCGGGTCCCACGTAAAGTTGTAGGTCCGCTCTGTCATATGTCCTTATAGATGTCGCAAAGGAGGTTAAACAACCCGGATCAATATATCAGGGTTTGTCAGTTAACTTTCTCTGAGGTCCGCATTGGTGTTTGCGTAACTTTTCCATGGTCTGGTATACCCACTTAAGGGGGGCGGGCGGGACGTATTTTCGTAATGTGATTGGCATAATTTTTTTTTTAGCGAAATCAACTTAAAATCACCAATTTTAATCTCGCGAATAAAAATTTAAAAATTTAAATTTTACAAAAAAAACGACTGAAAAAAAGGTTAATTTTTTTTTAATGAAAATAAAAATGATCATTTTTTGAAAATTGAAAATAAGCTCTTCACATTAATTCGATAAAAAAAAAAAAAAAAAACAACCTCCGCCCCTTCTCTGCCTCCCCCCTCCTAAAACCAAATATTGTTTTTATTATATCTTCGATGATGTATTCATCAAAAGCTATTATTTATAAAAATATATAAAATATATATATATATATATATATATATATATATATATAAAATTTATATATATATAAATAAATAAATAGTTTAAAAAATTTATATACTCGCTTTATATGGAGCTCGCGTGAAGCTTGATTCGCGTCTGCTCTCTCTCTCTCTCTCTCTCTCTCTCACACACGTATACAACCTAACCTTTTATACACCCTATAGGTATAACCTATAAAGAGATAATCAGGCTTGCTTGGAAAAGCTTTTTTTTTGGGAGTTGATAATTCTTATACAGAAAGTTCATGTAGTTGTCATCAGGCAGAGGAGGATTAACAACAAAATAGTTGTTTTAAGCAAAAAACAGTCCTTATTATAAGTAAACATTATGGAGCTGGTGAAACTCTATATATATATAATATATATATATATATATATATATATATATATATATATATATATATATATATGTGTGTGTGTGTGTGTGTGAATCTGTTTCGTACATGCAAGCATGTTATATCATATAGAAGCTAACAATCGCAAGTTTGTTTAACGATTATGTAAGGAGTTTATATATATATATATATATATATATATATATATATATATATATATATATATATATATATATATGTGTGTGTGTGTGTGTGTGTGTGATCAATCCCAGAATAGGCACCTGAAATCATTTTTAGGTGCTTAATCTGGGATTGAGGCAAAACACAGGTGCTTAACTGGGATTGAGGGAAAAAAATATAAACAGTTTTTAGAGATAAAATTTCATTGTTTTTATCAATATTGAAAAAATCAACTCTAACCTAACCTAACCTAACCTAACCTAATCTTTTGCTATATGGCAAGATAGATTTGCTTCAGATGAATTCAGAAACATTCGGGCTCATATTGCAGGAATTTATAATATCTAAAATTTTTCTTTATTCATTAAACCACTTTAAACCTTTTATAACTTTGCCTTTATTACATTTGTAATAAACTTTGTATAAACAATAAATTTTGTAATCATCAGGTTTTTTTTATTTAATTCCTTGCAAGGTGCCTATTCTGGGATTGAGGTTGAACGCAGGTGCTTCATCTGGGATTGAGGTACATCAGGTGCCTATTCTGGGATTGACCCGTGTGTGTGTGTGTGTGCAGGTGGATTTACGTATAGGCAGAGTAGGCACCTACCTAGGGCCGCAAATTTTGTCGTATTTCAACCTAAATACGGCAGAGAAAACAAAAACTAGAAACTGAATGAGTTCTAAACACTAACAAAGTAAATGAATTCGCAAAATAAGTTAAAAAAAAAAAAGAACAGCAGCCCCTAATATTAAACTAACGATATCAAATGGCACAACTATTATATAAACCACTGTGATGACAATTTCCTTGCCTTGGGGACGCGAAATGCTAAGTACGCCTCTGTATATATGCGTGTGTATGTGTTTGTACGCGTGTTCTTGGCTACCTTACGAACCGCGACGATATTTGGGATAAACGCGGAACCCATCGCCACACGAACGTGCGTACAGTGAAATTAGCAGTCGCCGTAATTTCAGGCTTTTTCTATGAAAATCATTTACTATCATCGAAAAAATTGGGAATATAACGAAGATTAGCGCTAGGTTAGGTTACTTTCATTTAATTAGGTGAGGTTTCGTAGGGTAGCCAAGCGTGTGTGTGTGTGTGTGTGTGTGTGTGTGTATACGTAACTCGGTGGTTCATTACTAATTAGGCTCTATATGGTATGACACTTGTGTATGTTATATCTGTTTATAACGTCTGTGTAGAGCGCTATATTAAAGTAAACAAAAGTGTTATTTAGAAAGATCGAGATGGCGGCTAATGGGAGTGAGTGACAGCTATATTTCATCTTGTATACACGAGTTTAGTCGCTGCTGTATATAATATATATATATATATATATATATATATTACATGACCAAAGAATTTGTATAAAAATGTACAGGGTGATCGAAAAGTTTTTAGATTTGAGGGTGCCAACAATGTATTTTAATGTGTAAAACCAAATATTTAGTACGATGAAAGAAAGGATACAAGGAGAGATGACCTTCAGTTTAATTATAATAGAGGCATAGTGAGACGTTCTAACTGAAATCATATGCATGCAAATTAATCAGGTACTTTTGTGTGTGTGTGTGTGTGTGTGTGTGTGTGGTGTGTGTGTGTGTGTATATATAACTTTATTAAGGACTCGACTTTTGGAGAGACACACACACCCTTTTTAAGACCTATAGCAATCAGCAAGTCATCATTACAGTTTGAGTAACTTTTGTTAAGGTGAAAGGAAAATAGCTAGAAACGTCTTCTCAAAATAATCTCCGCTTGGATCAGTATCACTTTTCTTCTTCCGTTTGAAATAACGATTTTATTATCAATAACAAGAAGATCAAAAATGGAAATTGATCTGCGTAATGAAAATAACAGTTTCGTGCTTTACCAAAAAAAATATTTAAAAAATTTCACTTGACTAAATACAAAATGGAGCCGCCACAACGAATAAGTCAAAGCAAACTTACGTAATCTTTTTGTACATCTAATCACTTAGGCCTATCCTCATCTTTCATTACCTTAAAATTTCTTACGAACGCATCTGCATCGAAACAAAATTAAATCAAGAGACAAGATAATTTTTCCTCCATAAGTGACTCGCAATTTGTTCCCCTGAACAAAAACCAAATAGTGAGCAAACGCCACGAAACGTTTCTTTTTTACGCGTCCGCAAAGTGGCTTCTAATTCCATTTTTACAAACAAACATTTTTTTTTTTTTAATCCTTCGCATTCTATAAACATTCGTCACTAAATCAAATTGCCTCAACTCGAAGATAACAAGTTGTAGCTCCTTCGAATAACACCTTCAAAGACTGGTTTGTTTGATCAAGATCTTTATCGCGAGATTGAGTGACACCGCCATTGTTGTTTTGTTTAGTTCCCATGGCGCACGCTAGATGGAGCGTGGAGCGCGACTCGTTCGCTTCTTCCTGAGTCTCGGTCTTCCTTAATATGCTTCCACTCTATGCTAATAGCATTACTCTATGGCGTGGCTCTCGGGCGTGCGCTCTTTTTATCATTAATTTATTATCATTATACCCTTGTTTCACTTTAATACCAGTTTTATCTTACATTTAATATATATATATATTATATATATATATTATATATACAAAGATAACATCGCTCATGTAATTGGAAGATTTTGAATTAACATCAAAATCAAATTAAAAATTTAAATTTTCTCTAAATATAAGAAATTATATTCATCCCTTTTACTACTTTTTTTGTGATCCCTCAAAAAAAAAAAATTTGAAAAATTCGAAACGATAATTTTGATTTATTTTTTTTTGTACAAAAAGTATAAAAATACATCAATTCTCTCATTGACACACCAAAAAAAAAAATATAGGTAAAATATACAGGGTGTTCCGAAAGTCCTATGACATGGAAATTATTCATTATTCGCGTAGGAACCAACATATTTTTACTTCACTTTCAGTTCTGAGGGTATAGGTATAACCTCCTTCGTAACATCTAGGGTCATATAACAGAGGTGACCTACACCTTTACTCGGGATCCGAACCACGGGTTGCTACATAATCTGGACGCGGAGGATGGTCCCCCATCTAACTACATCCCAGACTCAATATCGCCTGACTTCGCTAATCGACGGGAAGCGGTGTTAGGACCATTGGCCAAGGTGTAGCCTCGGGAAAAGGTGGAGTTGGTGCTTGTCCATGTTTCTGGATTAAATGTTTGGGTTGCGTATAATGAGTATTTTCAAGGAAACACGCACGCGCAAAAACAGGAAAAAACGTCACGTACGATGGTTTTAAGAACACTCGAGAGGATAACACATATGAAAATTCTTAGATGTTTCACTCACTAAGTTCATCATTTATACTGTATTTCAATTCGCCAAGATCTGTACCAGGGAATGCAGTTGGAACATCTACATACTGTACATAATAATTTCCATGTCACAGTGGGACTCTCTCTCTCTCTCTCTCTCTCTCTCTCTCTCTCTATATATATATATATATATATATATATATATATATATATATATATATATATATATATATATATATATATTCAACTGCAAAGAACACGCAGTATAAATAACGTAAAGAACGACGCTTGTATAGGAGATATTCCGCGCAAGACGAGAGAGAAAGAACGAAACAAATGAAAAAATGAGGTAACCACCCGGGAATCGAACCCGGGAACTTCCGATTGCCGGTCAGATGCGATACCATTACACCATGGGCCTCACTCTTCCAAATGCCGTAATTCTTCTACATACTCGCAGAAACCAATGCCCCAAGGGGGCACCTCCCGCATGCCGTAACATTATATACATTCAACTGCAAAGAACACGCAGTATAAATAACGTAAAGAACGACGCTTGTATAGGAGATATTCCGCGCAAGACGAGAGAGAAAGAACGAAACAAATGAAAAAATGAGGTAACCACCCGGGAATCGAACCCGGGAACTTCCGATTGCCGGTCAGATGCGATACCATTACACCATGGGCCTCACTCTTCCAAATGCCGTAATTCTTCTACATACTCGCAGAAACCAATGCCTCAAGGGGGCACCTCCCGCATGCCGTAACATTATATACATTCAACTGCAAAGAACACGCAGTATAAATAACGTAAAGAACGACGCTTGTATAGGAGATATTCCGCGCAAGACGAGAGAGAAAGAACGAAACAAATGAAAAAATGAGGTAACCACCCGGGAACTTCCGATTGCCGGTCAGATGCGATACCATTACACCATGGGCCTCACTCTTCCAAATGCCGTAATTCTTCTACATACTCGCAGAAACCAATGCCTCAAGGGGGCACCTCCCGCATGCCGTAACATTATATACATTCAATTGCAAAGAACACGCAGTATAAATAACGTAAAGAACGACGCTTGTATAGGAGATATTCCGCGCAAGACGAGAGAGAAAGAACGAAACAAATGAAAAAATGAGGTAACCACCCGGGAACTTCCGATTGCCGGTCAGATGCGATACCATTACACCATGGGCCTCACTCTTCCACATACTCGCAGACACCAATGCCCCAAGGGGGCACCTCCCGCATGCCGTAACATTATATACATTCAACTGCAAAGAACACGCAGTAAAATAACGTAAAGAACGACGCTTGTATAGGAGATATTCCGCGCAAGACGAGAGAGAAAGAACGAAACAAATGAAAAAATGAGGTAACCACCCGGAATCGAACCCGGGAACTTCCGATTGCCGGTCAGATGCGATACCATTACACCATGGGCCTCACTCTTCCAAATGCCGTAATTCTTCTACATACTCGCAGAAACCAATGCCTCAAGGGGGCACCTCCCGCATGCCGTAACATTATATACATTCAACTGCAAAGAACACGCAGTAAATAACGTAAAGAACGACGCTTGTATAGGAGATATTCCGCGCAAGACGAGAGAGAAAGAACGAAACAAATGAAAAAATGAGGTAACCACCCGGGAACTTCCGATTGCCGGTCAGATGCGATACCATTACACCATGGGCCTCACTCTTCCAAATGCCGTAATTCTTCTACATACTCGCAGACACCAATGCCCCAAGGGGGCACCTTCCGCATGCCGTAACATTATATACATTCAACTGCAAAGAACACGCAGTATAAATAACGTAAAGAACGACGCTTGTATAGGAGATATTCCGCGCAAGACGAGAGAGAAAGAACGAAACAAATGAAAAAATGAGGTAACCACCCGGGAATCGAACCCTGGAACTTCCGATTGCCGGTCAGATGCGATACCATTACACCATGGGCCTCACTCTTCCAAATGCCGTAATTCTTCTACATACTCGCAGAAACCAATGCCCCAAGGGGGCACCTCCCGCATGCCGTAACATTATATACATTCAACTGCAAAGAACACGCAGTATAAATAACGTAAAGAACGACGCTTGTAGGAGATATTCCGCCAAGACGAGAGAGAAAGAACGAAACAAATGAAAAAATGAGGTAACCACCCGGGAATCGAACCCGGGAACTTCCGATTGCCGGTCAGATGCGATACCATTACACCATTCTTTACGTTCTTTACGTTATTTATACTGCGTGTTCTTTGCAGTTGAATGTATATAATGTTACGGCATGCAGGAGGTGCCCCCTTGGGGCATTGGTTTCTGCGAGTATGTAGAAGAATTACGGCATTTGGAAGAGTGAGGCCCATGGTGTAATGGTATCGCATCTGACCGACAATCGGAAGTTCCCGGGTTCGATTCCCGGGTGGTTACCTCATTTTTTAATGTTTCGTTCTTTCTCTCTCGTCTTGCGCGGAATATCTCCTATACAAGCGTCGTTCTTTACGATATATATATATATATATATATAATATATATATATATATATATACTAAGGTAACAATATAGGTAATTAACACAAAACAATTCCAATTATCTATCACAGACGATTCAGATGGGATAAGTGATAATCACAAAATAAAGTAGAAAAGAATAATTCAGGCAGAAGATTGTCTTTGACCGACTGTGGTATAACTTTAAATAAAAATGATCACTCACCACTTAGATCAAATTCTGGAAGAGATATAAATAAATTGAACTAACAGACTGGTTAAGTGATGCACCGTATGCATTAGACTATGTTGAGCTCGCCTACTGACATTCAGGAAAACTAGGTGTACAGTATGGGTGGCAAATATCTGGGAAGCCGAACATCTTGTTCGTAACCCTTGTAGTACCTAAATATTTTATTGTCCGATAGATTGAACGTTTTTTCCGCATTTTTATTATAGCTCATCAACGGTTGTTGACAAAATTTTTGGAATAACTGCTGGAGTGTGTGTCGGGGTGGGGTGGGGGCTTCTGTTGTATAGTTAAGGAAAAATTTGCATAAAAAAAAAAATGGAATTTTTAAAAAGCATAAAAAATTACTAATGAGTAATGAATGAGTTTTGTTTTTAAATTTTACTGCCGTCACCAAAAAGAAAAACAAAATGTTACCAATAGTAATTTTTTTATGAATCTTAAAAACTTTTTAGGTGAACATTTTTCCGGAACTGTACAATCTTTACAATTACTTACGAACATATTTGATTTACTATGTAAAGATATTCTTTCTTAATATCAGAACAGTTACGTACCAATACTTGGATGCCTGTAAAATTGTGGAAATAAGTTCGCCGAAGAAAAAATCTCTCTGGGAAAAATACTGAGAATTTTTAAGAAAATTACCATTGGTGAAGAAGTACTTTTATGCCAAACCTTTGATTTTGTATTAAGAAACAGTACGTTTCTGAGACACGCCTCTTTTCATACAAAGTGACACGAATAAATCGAAAACCATAATGAGCACTTCCTTCCATCTTTCACTCGCGGGGGATGTAAGAATTTGTATTTAAAAATGTTCCATGTACGGGGCTCCAATAAACCTTAGCCCCCCCCGCCCATGGCCTAAACCATTAGAGGTACAGTAAAACTAAACATACCTTACAAAAGAGAATTTAATCCTGCATTTAATGAGAAACAATTAAAACTTGGTGTTCCCGCCATTAGCTTCCGAGACAGCCTGAATTCGCTTTGGGTAGCTTGCCAAAAGTGACGTGAATAGATCTTGATCGTTACGCAAATTTGCTAAAATAGTTTCAATGTGTTGGGTCATTGTATCCTTCGAAAATCGATTTGCTGCAGGTTCTTGAAACGAGAGACATTCAACCTTGTCCTTTATAACTGATCCAATGTGTTCACAGACGTTCAGGTCAGGAGAATTTCCTGGCCATTCTTCATTTCCAAAGAAATCGATCTCATGGTTCCGCAACAACTGTTGAGTGGCTAATGCCTTAAAGCAGGGGGCCTTATCGTGTAGAAGTGTGACCTGATCGACATCCATAACATTGTTTGGGTTTCTTAGAAAAGGAATGACATGCTGGGATAGAATAATATCACGAAAATACTGTCCATCCCAACTCTGACCATTTGGCTTCAGCACCCACATGAGCTTCTTTGCAGTGAACAAAACAAACACACCAACACAGTCTGGACTTTTTAATAATTCGCGATAATGTTCATTGTCATCGATTTCATCTGGTGTTGTGGCCCACATTCGATCATTTTGGTAGTTAGGCCGACGTGTTACGTAAACAAAAAATTCATCGGTGACAGCTAAATGCACGAAATCATCCACATCCCGATCTTCAAGATAATGGGCAAACCACATTCTTCATCGATGTTAAGTTGAGTTTTTCTTGGCTTTGGAAGTTAATGCCAAGGCTTTAAACCTTGCCTATGACGGTACAGTCGAAGGATCTCACCACTAATGATCTTTCCTCTCAACACTTCGATCTCTCTAGAAAGTTTAGCACAGCTGTTTTTCCGCTTACGCGTACCGCTTTCAATGATGTCCTTTGTTTCCTGAGAGAGTGGCAAATTTGGG
This sequence comes from Bathynomus jamesi, assembly GCA_023014485.1. NCBI lineage: Eukaryota > Metazoa > Arthropoda > Malacostraca > Isopoda > Cirolanidae > Bathynomus > Bathynomus jamesi. The sequence goes on from JAJOZX010000268.1 coordinate 1,505,463, forward strand.
CGCCCAGATTTGGTGGTATCCATTTCACATTCATCCAAAGTTTTATTCCAATTTCTTTTGACGAAGTCCTCACTTCTTCGCAACTTTTTGGCAACCCATGAACGTGTTATAAAGGTGGCTCCAGCATCACGAGCTTCCCAAAATGTTATTGCTCGTGTTCGATCTATCACACGTTGCCTCTCCGAATCACCAATTAATTGAGAAGCCATTATATTATCACTTTATCAGCTAGAGTAATTTTAATACCTGCAATAAATAAAGAATTTTATATATTTTTATAATCACTAAAAACTATTTCGATATAAGTAAACATGTAAGCTGCAAATGGGGGGGGGGGCTAAGGTTTTTTGGAACCCTTATTATTGCGTGAACGAAATAAGTGAAAATATGCTTTAACATCCGTATAAATAAGTCTTTGTTTAAACGTTCTTTCTTTACAAAAAGATTCATAAACTATGTTAAATTTGAAGTCTCAGAAGTTGTGAACTCCGTCTCGCATGGTACAGTATTAGTTCCCTAGCGCTGTTCATAATAATGATTGCGGACATTGATGCAAATATTAATGACAGTGTTGTATCATGCTTCGCGGATGACGCAAACATATGCGAGGAAATATTGAACGAAGGTGACATAGAAAAATTACAAAATGACATTGAAACATTAGTCAAAGTGGATAGAAAACAACAACATGAAGTTCAACGAAGAAAAATTCCAGCTTCTAAGATATGGTAATAACAAGGCGCGAGATCGGAAAGTAATTTCCTCTTTCACCAAATCACGCAAATGAGGCGGGATGCTGCAGAGGGGTCGACCGTAGGTCGATCTTGAACCTTCGTTCCAACCCTCATAAAATAACATAAGGTGAGTATGTTCTCATGTGTTTTCTTGAACCTCTAAACCTTCTCCATCATTTCTCAGCGTATGAAGTGAAACTTCTGATAAAGCAATGCATTTAATATCTAAACTCTCTGGATGGAGAGTTATACAAATATTTGTTACAGAGGCGCATATAGATTATATTATTTTTATCTCTTAGTCTTAATAAACACTTCACTATAAGAAATACGTAAAGACATATATATATATATATATATATATATATAGTTTTGGTCAAACGTAGAAACAGCGCTTTTCTAACGAACAAATAATATATATATATATATATATATATATATATATATATATATATACAAGGAGTGATCAAAAAGTATCAATAATTTATTGCTACGGACAAATGAATGCAAATAAGAAATAACCATTTACATATGTGAGTCTTCCTGCCCTCTGGCGTCTGCAGTCTGAAGCAAAATCTGCTACCATGAGTCAGTAGTTGGTTGGAGCGCTTAAAAGGAGGGTGTGTTTCTGCAGTACGTATAAATCTCTGAATGGATGGAGCAACGCGCATTCGGAGACGAACGAAATGATTAAAATAGCTTTTGGAAATGATGCTCTCAGTGTAGCTAACGTTTACAAATGGCACCAAAAGTTTAAAATGGAGAAACATCGCTTGAAGACAAGGAACGCAGTGGCCGCCCTTCCACTTCTCGTACGAATGAAAATGTCCAGCAGATTCGATTTCTGGTACGAGCAAATGTTTTTCCATTTTGTAAACTTTCTGTGCCATTTGTATACGTTAGCTACACTGAGAGCATCATTTCTAAAAGCTGTTTTAATCATGTCGTTCGTCTCCGAACGCGCGTTGCTCCATTTCAGAGATTTATACGTACTGCAAAAATACACCATCCTTTTAAGCGCTCCAACCAACTACTGACTCATGGTAGCAGATTTTGCTTCAGACTGCAGACGCCAGAGGGCAGGAAGACTCACATACGTAAACGGTTATTTCTTATTTGCATTCATTTGTCCGTAGCAATAAAATTATCGATACTTTTTGATCACTCCTCGTACATATATATATATTTCCTATTCACTACCGGTTGTAAAAATAGGAAAATAATGAAATTTACGCGAAAACTTAGATTATAGTAGAATTATAATAACAGTGGACAATTATTTAAATATTATTAAAACAGTAGCATATATAATGATACAGTATACGTTTCTCAACCAATCCATTTAATAAATATCTCCCCACGATGTTTTATTCTTTACCCATCTTCTCGTCCGTCGTGAAAGAGAAGAGAGGACATAAATTCTAAAGGGTTTCGTTAAAACGCAAAATATTTCGATATAACTTTGCATTCAGTTTGGTTTTTCTCTTTAATAAATCTTCGAAAGTTAATATTATAAAGGTTGAAATTGAAGATAACCTCGTGCTTCGGATAAGATTTTTTCTTTTTTTTTTAATTGGTATTGCTGTAGAGGTTTGAATTTTTTGAGCTTAATTATTTTTTATCGAATTCGTAACCCCATAAGATAATGGGATTCACTGCGAAGAAGTCATATGGAATTTCTCCCACGTAGAAACATTCACTGAAGAATAACGTGAAACGAAATTAGACATCTGACTGTAAAAAAATGCTTAAAAAAAAATTAAAGTTACAGGTTTTTCTGTGTTAGTTCATTATAATCAAAATCTTCCAATTAAATTGGCGTGTGACGCGTCTTTTACGAGAATTAGAGCTGTGATGTTTCATGTTTACCCAAAATGGAGGAAAGAAATCAATCGCATTCGCTTTCGTAGAACACTGAGCAAATCGCAGAGACTATGTTTAGGGTGAAAAAGGAACATAAAACATTTTTATCAGTACCTCTGTGGATACAAATTTAGTCTCACCTACGTACTTGTCATTGTTAACTATTTTAGGTTCGATGTTAGGTTCAATTGCGCGGCTCCTTCGGATGAGCCGCACGACTGAATCGGTCGTGGAAGTCCGCACGAATATTTTCAATCGTTTTGCCTTACGTGGTTGTTACGTAGTACTAGCCAATACGCGTTGTTCAGTCGCGTAGTTGCTGCTATCATGCATTTCAAATGGGTCTGAAAGTAAAACGAAAATAGTTTGTATTTTACTGGGGTGACGAGACTGTGGACACCCTCTGTACATGTCCGCGTGAGAATATTTTTTGCTATCACTTTAATGGACAATATAGTTCAGTTAACCCTTTAAGGACTGAAGATGCCAATAATTGCTAACGTTTCAAATACACGCGTTCATAACTTAACCCTACAAAAATCAGGGCTTAAAGGGTTAACTCTATCGCAAACTTTACTTATGTCAAGAAAAACTGTAGCAATGAATTATTTTGGTTGGGCACAACCTACATCTTTCAATAGAATCAATACCCAAGTACTTAAATCCGTTAGATTATTATTTCGTCTGAAACCTAACGAGGGTTGACCACAAATTTAGTTTAGTTTATTTAACAAAAAATTATCAAACGATTTAAGAGTCGTATAGGAGACAGCTTCGAATGGTTTGTATCACTGAACAATACGGTACTGTATACTTATTTTTAACTAATAGCGCGTCATATACCGCGTACCCTCATAAGTTCAACAAGAATAACTTTGGAGCAACATTGCGGAATATAACAATGCGTACATTAAAGTTGGTCGAAATACTATGAATTTTCTAAGGTGCTCTTCCAATATGTGCTCTACCGCGAAACTGTGATCTACCATATTCCAATACGTGCTCTACCGTGAAACTAGCCTTATAAGGCTAACTAACGAAAATATCATGACTTAACCTAACCAATCGTTAGGTCAACTATACGCCCTTGACGATTGGTTAGGTTAAGTCGTGATATTTTGTTAGTAGCCTGGAATATGGAATATTAGTTGGAATATGGTAGATCACAGTTTCGCGGTAGAGCACATATTGGAAGAGCACCTTTTCTAAGTAGCAAAATGAAACCCACTTACTTATGAGTGACCAATTTCAAAAGGGTTCCATAATTAAAATAAATTTAAAAATTAATGTACTTAGCAACCAAGATATACATCTAACACAATGTACAGTATACACTAGCCAAAAATAGACGAGTAACTACTAATGGTTTACGCAATTTACTTATGTATTATAAAATCGTAAATAATGCGGGTAGTAAATAAAGAAAGGTAGCAATAATTATTAATTAAAGTAGTTTAAAATCTGATTTTGGTCAAGCTTACAAAGACTCCGTTAATTGTATGGAATAATTATTATACATGATAACTCCCGACGTAATGTTGCAACCTTAAACCATCATTGGTTTCTAAACAAAATTTATTTCCAGATATATTTCATACGCATACCAACTTTTGCACAAAGGTCGTGTATGCAACAGTTTTCGACTCTACTTTATGCGTATACAAATACACAAGGATTTATGGGTATACAGGGCTATTCAAATTGATTCACCTGATTTCAAATGAGAATATTTTTTAATGTTACAAATACAGAGTGATTTGTGATACATCAACCAAAGAAAAACTGTCCAAATTTTGTCTCTCACCTCATAAATGCTCTATGTGACTTCCCCTAGTTACACGAGCAACGTCGACACGATAGTCGAATTCCTCCCATACTCGCTCCAGCATGTCCGTTGTCACTGACTCTACGGCAGTAACAATGCGAATGTTTCCTCGAACTGCCGATACACCGACGGATGCTCTGAGCACCCGGTGGATCTGTTCTGTAAACGTCGACGAAACTCACGCTGCACTGTGACTACCGATTTACAGCTCGAAAACTGCAACACACAAAACGCCTTCTGCTGTGCGGACGCCATTTTCACACTGACTGTTTGTTGCTAGGCTAGGCCACGGCGTGACTTTGGAGCCCTCTCGCGGTGATCTTGTAAAACTCGAAGATTTCCTCTTTCATGTGGTGTATGCCCAGTTGATGCACGGTTGATAGGTACGGAAGTATTCTCAGTTGAAATCGTATGAATCATTTTAAATAGCCCTGTATTTTGAATGTCCGCTTGACACATCAACTGTAAGAATAAATCCTGTTTTAAGCGCTTTAAAAATAAGACATTGGCTCTATGATATATTGAAGTTTGAATATAATTGTAATAATGACTCCAGTGAGGAGATTACTGATAGGAAGACCCGTTTCAGATTTTCTCTTCGTTACATATCGTGAAAACGAAGATTGACGATTGACTCTCAATATTTTTGAGATCCTTAAAAGACACCATCAACTGACGGAGTAGGAATAGACCTAATGTTTGTTTCGTTATTTAAATTAGCTTCACACTCACTTCCTTTTTGCAACATCCTCGTATGAAGCTCGTGTTTTACTGTGTTCATGCCATGATATTGAGCTTATTCTTGTCTAACCTCGGAGGAGGGGGGGGGCCAAGAGTCATATACATTTTTAGCTTCTAATTTAAGTGAAGCCACGAAATCATTTTAGCCTAGAATAATTTCAGAATGAAGACCCCCTCGGTTTAGCCAAGCTGTTTTCTGTTTCTTTTAAAGTAGCGACAACATTATTAAGATATTCATCAATAAGATTATAATGATTAATATCGGTGCAATGAGTGTTGCAAACAAACAAAGCGCAGTAATTCTAATGTGTATGGTAAGTAGTAGGTACTTCAAATTTTTGCTCGTAATCAAGTATTTGCTTGGCAGATATCCCATTTTGTGAGTGGAAACAGCGTTTCAAACAGTGCTTCCACTCACAAAATGGGTTATCTGCAATTGGAGGTGATCGAGGGAAGAATAAGGTGTCTTTTCAAACAGAAAACGCGTTTTCGCCGATTTTGTCGTTTATCTCCTTCTCCCGCTGCGCTACTCGTATAATCGCGTTGGTTTTATACTTTTACCGCTCGTTATTAACCCTAAAAGGTCGACCGCTACATATTGGTAACCTTTCAAGTACACGCATTCGTGACTTAACCCTACAAACAATTCCGGCGTTAAAGAGTTAAGTTGTTACTTATTAAACGGTAAATGTAACTATTTAGTTACGTTTGAAATATCACTGGCGGTACGTAAAGGTTTATCTGAACTTAGTTTAAATCAGATTGGGTGGACTGCGCGTATTAAATAATCAATACAAAACTGGGCATTCACAGCCCCATTGAGGAGTCCCATTACGTAACTCGATGGGAGAGTTGAGGGTCATCATCGCGAGCTTCAGTTTCATAAAGGAAATCAATACATCCTTCCGAATTTATACCCGCGTGATAGCTATATGTTATAGTCAATCCGTGAAACCAGTCATTTCACGTAATACCTAAATTTTCAGGCATTTCGCGTAATACCTGTGACCCTTAAACATAGTTAATACGCATTACTAACCTAACCATACCAACCTAATCTAACTTAACCCTTTAAGGACTGAAGATGCCAATTGCTAACGTTTCAAATACACGCATTCATAACTTAACACTACAAAAAATTCAGGGCTTAAAGGGTTAATCAACTTAACCTAACGTAACTTTACCTAACCTAGCATTCACGAAGTCATTACTGGCTTAATCGATTATGCGAAATGCCTAAAATACGAAGGCAACTCCTCATATTTTGCCCCACCTTTTTTTTTCTTTCCAAGTTTCCTTGCAAGTTCCAGAAACTTTGTACACAAGTACAGTAAATACTCGATAAGTCGGACTATATAGGGCTCTAGCCAGTCCGACTCATTGAAAAGTCCGACTCATCGCGAATTACCTTAATTACCCCCCTATTTACCCCTAAAGAGGCATAAATACTCTCTAACCTTTTAAGTTTGATTAGTGAGAGTCTAATACAGTGGTTCCCAAACTTTTATGGTGGCGACCCTGAATACAATATTGTCCTGGCCTGGCGACCCTAAACGCTGGTACGTGCAGTGTTAATGACCAATCATTTTGATACGTTGTGTTTATGTTCATATAGTTTGATTGAATCAGTCGTTGAGAATTTCCGTCCCGCGACCCTCAGGAACACCTTCCCGACCCTCACTTGGGTCGCGACCATGGGTTTGGGAACCACTGGTCTAATACAATGTTCAAATAAACAAAATATAAAAAAAAAACGATAAAACTTTGTTTCACTTACCGTTGCTGGAATTATTTTGAGCGCGAAACACAAAAATTTTATTGTTTACCTTTTCGTACAATACAGTATTAAAAAACACTTCACTTTGTAAAATAAACAAAAGAATAATGACACTTGACATAGGAAATAAAACACCTCTCAGTAAAATAAACAAAAGAATAATAGCACTTGACAGAGGACGAGTCCGACTCATCCCCGAATTCCGACTCATCGAGTATTTACTGTAGGTCCATACCTTTTTACAAGTTTTTACTTTTCCACATAGTCTCCATCCTTTTCTACGACTTTCCTCCACCTCGAAACAAGGGCCTTTATTCCTTGCTGGTAAAAGTCCGCTGGCTTCCGCTGGAGCCACCTCTTAACCTCCTCAACAACCTCATCGTCACTCTGAAACTTTCTTCCACGAATAGCATCCTTCATTGGCCCAAACAAATGGAAGGCTGAGGGTGCCAGATCCGGGCTGTATGGAGGTGGGGTAACACAGTCAAGCGCATTTTTGTGATGGCCTCTCTCGTTTGCAAACTGTTGTGTGGTCTCGCGTTAGTAGTATAGCCGCAAAAGGGGAGAGTGCAGGAATGTTGCAGGTTATTATGTAATGTTGCAAAGGGGGGTGGGGATGTTGCAAAGGGGGTTGTTGCAAAGGGGGGGTGGGGGGAAAACTTGGAGGCGGCGTTATCCCCCAAGAGAAAGGAGGAGGAGGAGAGAAAGGAGGAGAGGTGTTCACCTGGCAGGAGCCAAGTGCACATTAAGACTTCCAGCCGGGCTGGCGTTGTTTTATAGGCTCCTAATCAGCCAGTTGGTGTAAATGGCTTGAGTTGCCAGATACCGCGATACCATTGTATACATTATTATAGACTCCTAATCAGCCAGTTGGCTGGTTGTCAGATACCTCTTTTTAGCAGTATTATTGCATACATTATTATTATATACGCCTAATCAGCCAGTTGGGTGAGTTGCCAGATAGCGCCATGTATTCCATTGTATACACTATTATAGACTCCTAATCAGCCAGTTGGCTTAGAAGGCTTAAATATTGCCAGATACCTGTTGTATACAGAATACCGGTAGTAGAGGCATAACAATAAACAACATTGCATCATTCTTTTTATTATAAATTATAGAAAATAAATATACATTTGAGGAATATGCGTATAACAGAAATATATACACACAATTATGGATATATATATATAAAATAAAATATACATTTCATATACATTTGAGGAATATGCGTATAACAGAAATATATACACACAATTATGGATATATATATATATATATAAAATAAAATATACATTTCATATACATTTCAATATGTACATAACAGAAATATATACACATAATTATATATAAAATAAATATACATTTCAAATAAAATACATTTCAAATACATTTCAATATGTACATAACAGTACAGGAGAAATATACACACACACACAATTATGGTGATATATAAAATAAAATATACATTTCATATACACTTCAATATGTACATAACAGTACAGGAGAAATATCAAGCAAAATATATATATATATATATATATATATATATATATATATATATATATATATATATATATAAACACAAATCAATAGAAATATGCGTATAATCGTCAAGCAAAATATATATACAATTCACTTTTTTTCAAAATACTAAACTCGGTCTTAATCGAGTTTACAATTACATCATTATTGCTCTGCATTACGCAGTCTATGCGGCTTAATATTATTTCACCGCTTAAAGTATAGGGAAGCCTGTATTCGATATGAATGGCTTTCATATCGTTCAGTACTATTTTTGTCCCCACTTTACAACCGGTTGGCAAGTCATCTTTAAATACGTCTAGAATACAATCAAAAGCACGCACAAAGAGTTCATCGTTAGCTACATTATTAAACACAAGTTTATAAGAATGCTTTTCCAATCGAGGGTTTATTTCTACCGACTCGGCTTTTCAATCGTGAACTCTTCACTCAACATAACGGCAATTGAAATAATCTTCTAAATCGTTACGGCAACTGCGCGTTATATAAAGAAATAGTTCTTCAGGGTGAACGGTGTAGGTGAGCTCAGCCTTGTACCGATCAATTGCTTTGTACCAAAGTTCATGGTATTTCAAAGAGTCTAAACTTTTTAAATAAACATCCAGCACTAGACCATTCTCACCAGTCCTACACTCGGTAAACCCATCGAGCAGAGTAGTGTATGCGTATTCAAGAACTGTATCAAAATAAAGCATATCCGTAACACGCGCGTCTAATATAGATTTCAGTTTACGGAATCCGACGATTTCAAACATTCTGTCGAGGATGAAACGGTTTCGCGTAGGAATAAGAGCGTTATTATCAGAAGCATTCTTCCACATAAGCCTTATATCAATGCACGGCCGATCGTTATTTATACACAACGTACATACAACGGCGTATGAGGGCGCGTCACTAATCTGCTCTCTTCTTGTACCTACGTTAGCAGGTATTTTATAACGATCTTCACACCACTTATCAACTATCACAAGATTCTATTCATCTCCTCGATACTTAAATAAACACGTTTGTTTGTCGGTCTACATTCCGTTTCCAGTACATAGCTAATGGTACCGGAATTACGCCTGAACACGCGCAACGATTTCGTCACGGACACATCGTACGAGGCGTTGAGAATGCTGCTCAAAGGAAGTTCCATCGTATTCGAGGAGCGCACGTCCACTCGGTTCAAGCTCTGAGATAACTATGAGCCGTGTGAGGCACAGACAGGAACGGTTCGACGGGCAGCTGACTCGATGATACGTGAATGGGCATGTTCGTACGACTCGAATTGTTGCACATATTTGTTTTTCCGTTTCGTCACTACCAGCCTACGCACTTTGGATAAGAACTAGGCGCTAATCATCTCCACACTCCGGCGCACTATTTGAGAGGAACATATGCTCATATTTTTCCTTTCTACCCATCAAACGATACTCGTCTCTAAAATCTGTTAAAAACTCACGCATGGCACTAGCCACAACCTCACTATGAACCTCATCATGATATACGTTAATATAGTGATAAAAACACCTAAGATTGTCCATGATCACGAGATTCACATTTCAGACGTAGGGTATGAGTAATCGACATGGTGTAGCATGACGTAATACCGCTTGTCACACCACCCATCCACAAGGCTCATTATCCATACCTGCTGCTTCTCTTCTGCACGCGTTGTTTCTTTTACTTCACGGTGTATGTGAGACTTTATAAAGTTTAGCCCTGCAGCATACTTCAGCACATCGTCTGTGCAACGAAAGCCTTCAACAGTCTCACCAGAACATCCGTAGAGTATTTGTACATCTTGGAACTTCGCACAATCCAATGTGGCTTTAAAAGAGGCATAGGAGGGGGGAATAGGAAGTTTTTCGGTATCCACCACATCCTCACACTTTACTGAATACCATTTCATAAACGTTGTGCAAGCAATATTAAAGGTAGCCATTTCAATATACGTCTGATCTGAATACACGTCTGATCTCTCGGGCTTACTGCGGTCGACTGACCACGCAGGGACTCCCAGATAGTAGCATGACTCACGCAGTGGGCGGAGCTTAGAACTTTCACCTACACACACACACACACACACACACACACACACACACACACACACACACAAAGGAGAAAGTGAAACGCTATTTGATTTATTGAGATATTCATATATTTACAAATACGATTCGAGATATTCAAGTTATATATACATATATATTTACAAATAGATACGATTATATACAAGACGTGTGAGTTAGAAGCATCATTGGTATCCAAAGGGTACGGTATCATAGGTGCCAGGTAACTGGTAACGTTTCCTATAGGTGTTACGGCACACCATCGTACCCCTAAGTTCCTTCACGCCTCCCAGCTTCTGCGCCCGAAAATTGTGGGTGCCTACAATTAGTTGGTGAGGTTCCAAACATACTAGATCCTTCAACGACTCAAAGTTAACAACCTCCCGATTCGCATGGTTGAGCGTAATACCCTTTGCCTTCACGATATATTTCATTTCATCCCCTACCCTGACCCGTACCCCATAAGTCTTAGGTCCTGTTGAGATAAAAGAGTCGGCGTATGCACCGTCCCCATACTCATCCTTGATCTCATCAGTGAGCTCGCCGAGGAACTCCCCAATAGCGGGCATGTAATCACCCTCCCTCTCTGTGAATATCACGCTATCTGTATCGGCATACAATACTCTCCGCCCAAGAGAATGCAATAGACCCCAAAGTTTTATACGGGCGTAGGCTGTTGTGAAGCTCGCCACAGGTATGTTTGTAACCCTTGAGGTATCTGTGGCAAATTCAGTGTTGTTGTACTTTATTACGTAAGTATTACCTACATTCACGATCTCCATGACCTCTTTATCGGGGGCATTGGCATAATCCCAGACATCGCTATAACTTTGTGCCAAATGAATGTTCCCTCTGCCGGTATTCTGCGCAAATTTTCCCCATAGACTGTTTAGACACAATTTTGCACTAAAGCGCTTGCCAGGATTCTTTACAATTTGGACACGATCAAGTTGTATACCTTCGCGGTCGCGGTAACGTTGAATATAGGCAGACTTTTCATCTTCGGTATCAACTCCTCGCGGATACCCTGATGCTTCAACCTTATCCTTCAAAAAGGCGTTTATATATGGTGTGAAAAGGTTGGGGAGCTTCTGAAACCTCCACACCTCGTGTATCTTCAGTATTCTATAACCATGGCGTACGGCTAGGGCCAGCTCAGGACTTGTATATACGCCTCTGATCTTACGCTGGTGGGGTATATGGTTACATTCGCCGTTATCCTCTTCCGCGCACTTCACACACAGGGGAAACATGAGTTTGTCGTCGATAACGACAGGTAAGATCGGCATCCATAAATTGCGTGGGGGGAGTACGTCTACGAAAGAGAGCCCAAAGTAATGATCATTCAAATTTTTTGAAAATTCATTGATGGATGGTAGGCTAGGCCCCACCAGTTTCTCAGGAGCGCCCACGGGGTACGGATTGCTCTTCATCACGTATGGGTATAAAGAACAGAAATCGTAGTAATGGAGCTTCACGCCCTCCGTAGGTGGGAAGTATAGTCTGAAAGGATTTGTACGTCCTCCAAACAAGCTATCACCACATTTGAGAGGATCCAGCACCATTGAACGCTTGATCGTTTTTATTTCCTCACGGTATACATCGTCTGTCTCCATCCGTGCATCATATTCATGCTCCCACAAGACTTTGTGAGTGAACTGTGATCCTATAAGTTGATCGCGGGTGCGGGTCGATGCAAGACAGTCGGCAGGAGACCTACCGTTGATATCTCCGGTGACTCCGCACTCAGGACGGGGGCATCCATGCCACCAGCAACCGTTAAAGGAGTACACAGTCTTCACACCAGTGACACGGTTTTCACTTAACCCATCAACCCAAAAAACACGTCCATTAATCTTAATGGGTACTTCACCCGTGTTGCGGGCGTGCTTTATGTATACACCTGTTTGTTGCTGCAGGTGTATGAGCCAGTAAATAGCCTTGTGTCCGTAACTGCGGGGGTTGTTTCGGTGAATAATGGCTAAGGTGTCTTTAGGCATGAAGTTATTCTTGAACACCGTAAAACATAATGATGCGATGGTGGTTGCGACTTGCAGTGGATCGCATTTGAAACGGGCTATGTACATACTTCTAAAGGCCTGGAAACATACTCTAAGCACGCGCACATCATTCACGCAATAACGCTCACATTCATCAGCTATATTATAAGGGTTACTTTCATTAAAACTGTCGTAGTATCGATCAAAGTCTTCACGTTCATCCATGCAGTCAAAATAATGTTTGGGGGTGGTGGGCCTACGTAGTTTAAAGTCTCGCTGGTGAGGAAAGTGTATGGGAAGTATCCTTTGGAAACTTCAGCTGCTACTCCCATCACCTTGGGTAGCTTTGCTAATTTACAAGGTGTGAATAATAAAGTATCTTTAAATTGTACATTGCCTCTTATCTGCATCTGTATTAATTTGTTGCCTCTTTTCAATGGATCACCTGTAAATATCTCAGAGGATTCGTGTTCAAGCAACTCCTTATAAAGGAACTGCGTGTCAAACTTTGCCCCGTTATGGGCGAGAATATACAGTCATTTTTTTGAACTTGTCGGCTAACTTGACAATATAGGACACAAATAGTTTCACAGGACTATCGCTGACATTCGTTTTAAAAACGTTTGTCCGTTTACCGCATTTGGGGCACTCGTCACATTCGATACCCATACACTCATCACAGATGGTCTGGCTCACAAGTAAATGTGGAATTACCTCTTTGGTTTCAGCGTTCGTATATGTTTCTATATCGTAGTACAGTTATACAAGGGTTATTTTTAGGCTTAGCATCTTTCATATAGCACACATGCTTTACTCCATCCGCCTTATATTCCTCCTGGCATGTAGGACAGTGAATTACGTCGCACTTGTGCTTAAATTTTCCCCAATTATCCATTGTGTGAAACATACCACATTCACAGATTCTCATTTTCCTGCACGTACCAATTGATTTATGGAGAGCAAAGCAGCTATTATTGAAAAATGTGCGTCTACACACATCACAGTCTCTCTTCTCAACTACACGGCTTTCACATTTGGTGCTTTTACACTGCTCACATACCATGTGACATTCTTTACAATGTCTCACTATATCATCCGCAAACTCGAGGCACCCCTTACACAAATCATGATGTCTCCCATATTTTCGACTTTTGTCATAACTCGCGTAAAGCCCCCTTATATTACGGATGGGGAGATACGTTGTCCCTGACAATCCTAAAATAAGTAGGGGTCTTGTACGATCTCTCACACAACTTTTAAAAACATACACAGTCCGGCGGCGATCATCCAAACCAAATACAACTATGCGCACATTCATTTCCTGTTCTACCTTTCTCAGCTCTTCAGGACCCATATTACAGTCAAATTCAAGTTCACAGTCTACAGCTAGTTTACGGGCACGCTCAACGATCGTAGGCAGCCAAATTTTTTGAGTCCGTGTATTTTGTACAGTAAACATACGTGCTAAGAGTACTGCTATAAAGCCACAACCACGATCGACGTTTATATGCCTTCGGTAAATAGTTGGAGAATTGAAGTTAAGAGTGTACGGTATGGCACTATGACCCGCAACACGGAATACACGGTCAATATTTACCGTGAAGTTGTCCATATTGAAGGCTATACTACTTTGGACGGCTTGCATTATACGCCCTAATATATATTCTACATCTTCAGCAGCCAAACGTCTGAACGGTACTATCACCCAATAATCGTCTACATCACCGTCATCTGACCCGAACCCAAAGGACAGACTCGTCCTGACCTCACGCTCGTCGCGATTCTGAAGAGCAAACTCTATAATACGCTCTACTACCCTGCGTATCCCGCGCTCAATTCCATTGCTATACATGACTCTAGGGTCGACCCTGACTCTATACCGATTTCTAGTCAAGGGGGGGGGGGGGCTGCGGATCGCACTAACTCGAACGTAATAACATCCTCACCAGAACGGGGGGCGGAATTAGGGGTATATTAGGTGCTGCTGATGGGGGCCCTGTTGCGTAGGAGGGTTGGGGATCTATTATTGTAGACTTAACAGAACGGGGGGCGGAATAAGGGGGCATATTAGGTGCTGCTGCTGCTGGGGAGGTTGTTGCGTAAGAGGTTGAGGGTTGGGGGTCTGCTGCAACAGGTGCGTATTTCGGTCGCTTTATACCTGATGTGGGGTTCTCATACCTCCGCTTTGGACGTGCAACCTGTATCGCTGGTTCAGGGGAGATCACAACTACACTGTCATCGAGGTCATCCGTAATGATAGGTTGCTCTACCTCATCGTCGGTTCTGTGGGAGAAGAAATATAAGGATCAGCACTCAAAATTTGTAATATTTTGTAAATGACCCACTTAGGAGTGTGACGTGTTAGAAATGGACTCTGTAGAAAAATTCAGATTCACTGAAATGTATATTTATTTGAAATGTATATTTATTTTATATATAATTATGTGTATATATTTCTGTTATGTACATATTGAAATGTATATGAAATGTATATTTTATTTTATATATATATATATATCCATAATTGTGTGTATATATTTCTGTTATACGCATATTCCTCAAATGTATATGAAATGTATATTTTATTATATATATATATATATCCATAATTGTGTGTATATATTTCTGTTATACGCATATTCCTCAAATGTATATTTATTTTCTATATATTTATAATAAAAAGAATGATGCAATGTTGTTTATTGTTATGCCTTCTACTACCGGTATTCTGTATACAACAGGTATCTGGCAATATTTAAGCCTTCTAAGCCAACTGGCTGATTAGGAGTCTATAATAGTGTATACAATGGAATACATGGCGCTATCTGGCAACTCACCCAACTGGCTGATTAGGCGTATATAATAATAATGTATGCAATAATACTGCTAAAAAGAGGTATCTGACAACCAGCCAAATGGCTGATTAGGAGTCTATAATAATGTATACAATGGTATCTGGCAACTCTGTCTTCGGAATACATGGCGCTATCTGGCAACTCAGCCAACTGGCTGATTAGGAGTCTATAATAATAATAATGTATGCAATAATACTGCTAAAAAGAGGTATCTGACAACCAGCCAACTGGCTGATTAGGAGTCTAATAATAATAATATGCAATAATACTGCTAAAAAGAGGTATCTGACAACCAGCCAACTGGCTGATTAGGAGTCTATAATAGTGTATACAATGGAATACATGGCGCTATCTGGCAACTCAGCCAACTGGCTGATTAGGCGTATAAATAATAATGTATGCAATAATACTGCTAAAAAGAGGTATCTGACAACCAGCCAACTGGCTGATTAGGAGTCTATAATAATGTATACAATGGTATCGCGGTATCTGGCAACTCAAGCCATTTACGCCAACTGGCTGATTAGGAGCCTATAAAACAACGCCAGCCCGGCTGGAAGTCTTAATGTGCACTTGGCTCCTGCCAGGTGAACACCTCTCCTCCTTTCTCTCCTCCTCCTCCTTTCTCTTTGGGGATAACGCCGCCTCCAAGTTTTCCCCCCACCCCCCCTTTGCAACAACCCCCCTTCCCCCCTTTGCAACAACCCCCCGTAACACCTATAGGAAACGTTACCAGTTACCTGGCACCTATGATACCGTACCCTTTGGATACCAATGATGCTTCTAACTCACACGTCTTGTATATAATCGTATCTATTTGTAAATATATATGTATATATAACTTGAATATCTCGAATCGTATTTGTAAATATATGAATATCTCAATAAATCAAATAGCGTTTCACTTTCTCCTTTGTGTGTGTGTGTGTGTGTGTGTGTGTGTGTGTGTGTGTGTGTGTGAAAGTTCTAAGCTCCGCCCACTGCGTGAGTCATGCTACTATCTGGGAGTCCCTGCGTGGTCAGTCGACCGCAGTAAGCCCGAGAGATCAGACGTGTATTCAGATCAGACGTATATTGAAATGGCTACCTTTAATATTGCTTGCACAACGTTTATGAAATGGTATTCAGTAAAGTGTGAGGATGTGGTGGATACCGAAAAACTTCCTATTCCCCCCTCCTATGCCTCTTTTAAAGCCACATTGGATTGTGCGAAGTTCCAAGATGTACAAATACTCTACGGATGTTCTGGTGAGACTGTTGAAGGCTTTCGTTGCACAGACGATGTGCTGAAGTATGCTGCAGGGCTAAACTTTATAAAGTCTCACATACACCGTGAAGTAAAAGAAACAACGCGTGCAGAAGAGAAGCAGCAGGTATGGATAATGAGCCTTGTGGATGGGTGGTGTGACAAGCGGTATTACGTCATGCTACACCATGTCGATTACTCATACCCTACGTCTGAAAATGTGAATCTCGTGATCATGGACAATCTTAGGTGTTTTTATCACTATATTAACGTATATCATGATGAGGTTCATAGTGAGGTTGTGGCTAGTGCCATGCGTGAGTTTTTAACAGATTTTAGAGACGAGTATCGTTTGATGGGTAGAAAGGAAAAATATGAGCATATGTTCCTCTCAAATAGTGCGCCGGAGTGTGGAGATGATTAGCGCCTAGTTCTTATCCAAAGTGCGTAGGCTGGTAGTGACGAAACGGAAAAACAAATATGTGCAACAATTCGAGTCGTACGAACATGCCCATTCACGTATCATCGAGTCAGCTGCCCGTCGAACCGTTCCTGTCTGTGCCTCACACGGCTCATAGTTATCTCAGAGCTTGAACCGAGTGGACGTGCGCTCCTCGAATACGATGGAACTTCCTTTGAGCAGCATTCTCAACGCCTCGTACGATGTGTCCGTGACAAAATCGTTGCGCGTGTTCAGGCGTAATTCCGGTACCATTAGCTATGTACTGGAAACGGAATGTAGACCGACAAACAAACGTGTTTATTTAAGTATCGAGGAGATGAATAGAATCTTTGTGATAGTTGATAAGTGGTGTGAAGATCGTTATAAAATACCTGCTAACGTAGGTACAAGAAGAGAGCAGATTAGTGACGCGCCCTCATACGCCGTTGTATGTACGTTGTGTATAAATAACGATCGGCCGTGCATTGATATAAGGCTTATGTGGAAGAATGCTTCTGATAATAACGCTCTTATTCCTACGCGAAACCGTTTCATCCTCGACAGAATGTTTGAAATCGTCGGATTCCGTAAACTGAAATCTATATTAGACGCGCGTGTTACGGATATGCTTTATTTGATACAGTTCTTGAATACGCATACACTGCTCTGCTCGATGGGTTTACCGAGTGTAGGACTGGTGAGAATGGTCTAGTGCTGGATGTTTATTTAAAAAGTTTAGACTCTTTGAAATACCATGAACTTTGGTACAAAGCAATTGATCGGTACAAGGCTGAGCTCACCTACACCGTTCACCCTGAAGAACTATTTCTTTATATAACGCGCAGTTGCCGTAACGATTTAGAAGATTATTTCAATTGCCGTTATGTTGAGTGAAGAGTTCACGATTGAAAAGCCCGAGTCGGTAGAAATAAACCCTCGATTGGAAAAGCATTCTTATAAACTTGTGTTTAATAATGTAGCTAACGATGAACTCTTTGTGCGTGCTTTTGATTGTATTCTAGACGTATTTAAAGATGACTTGCCAACCGGTTGTAAAGTGGGGACAAAAATAGTACTGAACGATATGAAAGCCATTCATATCGAATACAGGCTTCCCTATACTTTAAGCGGTGAAATAATATTAAGCCGCATAGACTGCGTAATGCAGAGCAATAATGATGTAATTGTAAACTCGATTAAGACCGAGTTTAGTATTTTGAAAAAAAGTGAATTGTATATATATTTTGCTTGACGATTATACGCATATTTCTATTGATTTGTGTTTATATATATATATATATATATATATTTTGCTTGATATTTCTCCTGTACTGTTATGTACATATTGAAGTGTATATGAAATGTATATTTTATTTTATATATCACCATAATTGTGTGTGTGTGTATATTTCTCCTGTACTGTTATGTACATATTGAAATGTATTTGAAATGTATATTTATTTGAAATGTATATTTATTTTATATATAATTATGTGTATATATTTCTGTTATGTACATATTGAAATGTATATGAAATGTATATTTTATTTATATATATATATATCCATAATTGTGTGTATATATTTCTGTTATACGCATATTCCTCAAATGTATATTTATTTTCTATATATTTATAATAAAAAGAATGATGCAATGTTGTTTATTGTTATGCCTTCTACTACCGGTATTCTGTATACAACAGGTATCTGGCAATATTTAAGCCTTCTAAGCCAACTGGCTGATTAGGAGTCTATAATAGTGTATACAATGGAATACATGGCGCTATCTGGCAACTCACCCAACTGGCTGATTAGGCGTATATAATAATAATGTATGCAATAATACTGCTAAAAAGAGGTATCTGACAACCAGCCAACTGGCTGATTAGGAGTCTATAATAATGTATACAATGGTATCTGGCAACTCTGTCTTCGGAATACATGGCGCTATCTGGCAACTCAGCCAACTGGCTGATTAGGAGTCTATAATAATAATAATGTATGCAATAATACTGCTAAAAAGAGGTATCTGACAACCAGCCAACTGGCTGATTAGGAGTCTATAATAATAATAATATATGCAATAATACTGCTAAAAAGAGGTATCTGACAACCAGCCAACTGGCTGATTAGGAGTCTATAATAGTGTATACAATGGAATACATGGCGCTATTGGCAACTCAGCCAACTGGCTGATTAGGCGTATATAAATAATGTATGCAATAATACTGCTAAAAAGAGGTATCTGACAACCAGCCAACTGGCTGATTAGGAGTCTATAATAATGTATACAATGGTATCGCGGTATCTGGCAACTCAAGCCATTTACGCCAACTGGCTGATTAGGAGCCTATAAAACAACGCCAGCCCGGCTGGAAGTCTTAATGTGCACTTGGCTCCTGCCAGGTGAACACCTCTCCTCCTTTCTCTTCTCCTCCTCCTTTCTCTTGGGGGATAACGCCGCCTCCAAGTTTTCCCCCCATCCCCCCTTTGCAACAACCCCCATTTGCAACATCCCCCACCCCCCTTTGCAACATTACACAATAACCTGCAACATTCCTGCACTCTCCCCTTTTGCGGCTATACTACTCGCATTATCGCGCAAAAGAAGGACGTCTTCCAGTTTTCTCTCCGGTCCAACTCGCTTTATACATCTTTGGAGTCTCTGTAGGGTAGCATATATGCCTCCGAGTTGATTGTTTGTCCTTTCTTCATAATGTCCACCAGAATCACCCCTTTCATGTCCCAGAAGATGGTGACCATAACTTTTCCTGCAGAGGGAGCCATTTTGAACTTTTTCTCGCGTGAGAAGTCTGCGAGATGCCACTTCATGGATTGGCGTTTTGTTTCAGGTTCAAAGTGGTGTACCCAAGTCTCATCCCCATTCACAATTCATGAAAGGAAGTCATCCTTGAACACACTTTTGAGTATCCCAGTTGCTGAATTATCGCATTCACACTTCCTTCACTAATTCCTAGCTCCAGTGATAGCTCGTTGTATGTGACTCGCCGATTCGATCGAATGATGCTGTTAGCACGTTGCACAATGTGAGATGTCACAGTCGATGCCGGGCGACTGCTGCGTGGCTCATTATCGAGGCTGGCTCTCCCTCTCTCCGATTATCTCACACGTTTAGACCAGCGTCCAACTGTGCTTCGATCAATAACAGCATCTCCGTAAGCGTTTTGTAGACATTTGTGAATATTTCCAACCGTTTCCTTCTCTGCGGTTAAGAACTCGATAACGGCTCTCTGTTTACGAAGCACATCAGTGTCAGACGCCATTTTCGAAACTGCGTTAACCATAGGTTTTATACAAGGGCGTTTAAAAGCGGTTCTATACAAGGAGGGGAGGTTCAAACCGGAAAAATCCGGTTATGTGAAGCGCAGAAAGTTCAAACTTACGGCCCAAAAGACATTTCAACCCCATGGCCTATTATTTAGCTAAGAAAAAAGGGTGGAGCAAAATATATTGAGTGGTTCTAGTATATATTTAGGCATTACGTGAAATGACTGGTCTCACAGATTGACTGTAACATATACAAGATAACGATGTAAGATTAAAATACATTTCTCTTTTATATTCATTTAATCTCAGTATAAATTCTACAAATTTAATAAGATTTTTCCTTATAAGTTGCAGTATTTCCGCAAAAGGTTTCCTAATCAACAAAATCATCAGAGAAATCAACTGTGGATGATGACGTACCATAGACAAATTCACCGAGGATTTCCAAACAAGAAGTTTAAATTCTGGTTTGCCCACATATTGTTCTTTAATGAACACTAACTCGGCCCTGTTACAAATATCATATACAGTACATCACTACAGGAAATGTCATTTTAAACGAGTTATATATATATATATATATATAATATATAACCTTGTTAACTTTGGTTTTGCTTCCGCCCGAATTGTTCATTCTGACGAAAGTCAAGCTTGTTACTTCACCTTAGACCTACAGTTTAACACGGAATCCGAACCACGTCCTACCAGCAGCCCAACGTCTTAACCACAAGGCTACCCAAGGTACCCATTTATCTACCAACCAATTTCTTTAGTGTGTGGAAGGATGAACAGCTGAGTTTTGCTGCCCGCCGTCTGCCGTCACCGGGTCTCGATCCCGAGGTTGATGGATTCGTAGTCAGCGACGCTAACCACTACACCACCAAGGCGCACACACATTATATATATATATTATATATATATAATATGTGTGTGTGTGTGTGTGTACACACACGAGTATATATTTATGGAAATTTTAATTAAAGTAATTAATTTTAAAAGAGTCCTTAGGGCAGATTCAATTAGTACAAAATTCCTGCTAACGATATATCAATTAGTTTGGATTAATTATTTATATAAACGACTAACTATACCCTATTTATTGCAATTAATAATCCACTAAACGTATCTCTAATTAGTTTGGCACCAAGTTAATTGGATTTAAAAATATGTGCTCGTTAAAAAGTATTAAATTAACTTTAAAATAAAAATAATTGAAGTTGATTATATATATATATATATACAGAGAGAGAGAAATAGTATATATATAATTATATATATATATATATATATATATATATATATATATATATGAGAAATAAATCTACTTGATGGGAACAGATTAAATATATATCTATATAACTTAGGTGGAGGGGTATATAATGTTTAGAATATATATATATATATATATATTATATATATATATATATATATATACCAGTATACCCCGCTTTGCGCTGAATCGTTATAGTGCTCTTTGTCCTGGAGGTGAATTTTTCTTTTGATATGTTAGTAAAAAACAAACAAAAAAATGGATACTGTAACGATAGGTTGCTGTGAACACTGCACAATAAGCGAAGCTGTATATATTACAGCAGTACCGAACAGTTTAGCAGGTCCATTTTCGAGGGATCCCGACCATCCAGCTCTAGTCAGCTCTCCCGTGAGTAGCTCATTTCACCTCGCCTCCCACCGCTGCCACGTAGGAGTAGCAGCGTAGT
Source organism: Bathynomus jamesi (assembly GCA_023014485.1). NCBI lineage: Eukaryota > Metazoa > Arthropoda > Malacostraca > Isopoda > Cirolanidae > Bathynomus > Bathynomus jamesi. The sequence goes on from JAJOZX010000268.1 coordinate 1,527,547, forward strand.
AGGTGCGACGGCAGTCGATGGTCAACATTACGCGAGCTCCGAGAGAATGCACTAATGAGTGTTATTTTATGTTTTTGTTAATATTTTTGCTGTATAGGAACGGATTAAATATATATGTCGGAATGATGATGGGCTACGGCCGAAGTGTATACCACTTACTTACGGGTTCTTCTCTCTATCTTGAAGCCGATTCCAATGTGACTGCGTATTTACGAACAATTTAATACCCTCGTTTAGAGAAAGAATCGCTTGGCTTTTCGTGAAAAGGATAGAGACGAGACGTTATCCTAAAGGGGATTAACGGGACAGAGTAATAATGAAATTTTAATTTGTTCACTACCGTCGTTGGGCAAAAACTGGCACTTCTTCGACCATCACTTTGCCCGGGAGAATTTCCGTAGTGCCACGTTTACGAGAGATTTATTAAAGTTGCAAAATTTTAGTCTAATAACAATGTTTGCAAATAAATTATAAATTTTGGTTTTATAATTAACTCTTTTACGTGATTGAACTTAGCTGAAGGGAACACTCAGAATTTAGGCGTCGTCCTTTTTAAGATTATAGATTTGGCAACACTGGAGAGAGGCGTTAGGCTGTGAAGGGATTACCAGATATCTACTGCAGACATTAAGTCAATTTTATAAAGTATTAAAGATTAATAGATCAATACCTCAATTTATAAACCATAGAGTAATATATTTAAATTATATATATATATATAATAACTTGGGTAGAGCAATATAATGTTTAGCTTATATAATAATAATAATAATAAAACACCTAAAATTGGAAAATCACTATCGACCGAGCGTTTTCATATATATTTAACAGCACATTTATTGTAAATAAAATTTGGATCCATATGTAAAAAAACCTTTATAATGTCACCATTTTTAAAACTTGCGAGACCCAGACGAAATATGATCAAATTTAGTCTTCGAAAACGGATGTCACTAAGGAATGATCTTTCCATGGATATAGAACTGACGTCAGGAATAATAATGACCTTTAAGGAAAAACATTTTTCTGTTTTTGTATTAAAGGAACTATCATTAAATGAATTAATTTATTAATTAATTGACTTCTGCATTCATTAATTATTATATTATATTAATAATAAAGTTCTTGTAGGCTACTGACTGAGTGATCGATTGAGGTGTATGAAGGATGCAGTACAAAGCTGCTGTTACAACTATACCAAAGGAGGAGATTCTTTCGGTATCACCATATTTTTACATATAAAGGTTTTATTCTCTCTCTCTCTCTCTCTCTCTCTCTCTCTCTCTCTCTCTCTCTCTCTCTCTCTCTCTCTCTCTCTCTCAACATCAGAATACCAGGATATCGTTGCTATCACCGAGTCCTGGATTCATACTGATCGTAGGGACTACGTTGGGGAGTTCGAAATTCCTGGGTATAGAATGTTTCGTAAAGACCGCACCCGTGGGGAGGGGGGTGGGGTACTAATATACGTCAGGGACACGTTGAGTCCGGTTGACTGCCAGTTCCGGTCGGAACGGAGCTGCTTGGCGTCGATCTGAATGTGGGAGGGACGAACTATAGGTTAATCTTGGTGTACAGACCTCCGCATCTCCTCCTCGAGGAGGATACAGCCCTGTACACCGAACTCAGTAGCCTGTTAGGGCATAGGGTGTGTGTTTTTTTAGGTGACTTCAACTGTCGCGGCATAAAGTGGGAAGACAGGACTGCTGATGCTGAAGGGAGGAGGCTAGTTGACTTTGCTGATGAGAACTTCCTCACTCAGTGGGTCAATGAGCCTACACGAGGCGAAAGCGTTCTAGACTTAGTATTCACGACCGAAGACAACCTCGTCACTGGCCTCACCGTTGACGAATCGTTGGGCGGGAGTGATCACGGTCTGATTAGGTTCCGTGTGTGCGTCCCTCGGGTGAAGCGTAGTAACTCGAGAGGCAGTAAGCTCGATCTCCGGCGGATGGACTTTGTTAGCCTTCGGGATAGCGTAGGTGAGATGGGGTTAGAGGTCGGCGGCGATGTTGAGGGAGTGTGGAGTGCATTCCGGGACGAGTTTATGGTGCTGAAGTCTGCTGCTATACCCTCAAAACCGGTCACCCCTGCTTCAACGCAGCCTAAGTGGTTCAATCGTGACATCGCTTCGGCTATCCGAAATAGGAAAGTAGCGTATAGAAGGGCGAAGGCCCAATCGTTCCCATGAGAACACTGAAGCGTATGTCCGCCTGTGTAGGGAAGTGAAGGCGAAGGTTAGGCTAGCGAAACGTAACGAAGAACTACGGGTGGCAAGCCTCTGCAAGGGGAACCTTCAGGAGTTCTTCAGTTATGTTAATAGTAGAAAGCGGCGTTCTGCGGACCTCCGACGCGGACATCGCTAATGTGCTTAATGAGTACTTTGCGGGAGTGCTCACCAGGGAGGATACCCGCGTCATCCCCGAGCCAGGCGTCAGGCACGAAGGTGCTGGCCTGGATAGTGTTCGATGTACCGCGACAGTCGTTGCCGATAGAATAGACAAACTGAGCGCGTTTAAGGCTCCTGGGCCAGACCAGTTTCTCCCCAGAGTGTTGCGAGAAGTGCGCGACCAGGTGGCTCCCCACCTGGCTACAGTCTTCAACAAATCGTTGGAGACGGGCCAGGTGCCTGGTGACTGGAGGGAAGCCAACGTGACCCCTATCTTTAAGAAAGGGGATCACGAAAGTCCAGGGAACTATCGTCCCATTAGTCTCACTTCAGTTGTAGGTAAATTACTAGAGAGGATAATAGCGGATAGGATCGTTGACTATTTGGATTCCTAGAAGCTGCCTGGGGACTCCCAACATGGGTTTAGACGGCATAGGTCGTGTCTCACCAACTTGCTCGAGTTTTTCCACGTCATGTTGAGTGAGTATGATAAGAGTAGGGCGATTGATATACTTTATCTCGACTTTCAGAAAGCCTTTGATAAGGTACCTCACCGCCGGCTAATGGCAAAAGTGCGCGCGCTGGGTATCGGTGGGGAAATAGGTAGGTGGATTGAAAACTGGCTGAGGAATAGGCGGCAGAGGGTTGTAATTAAAGGGGCTAGTTCGGGTTGGGCCTCGGTCACTAATGGGGTTCCTCAGGGTTCCGTTTTGGGGCCATTGTTGTTTATCATTTACATAAATGATATCGACGCTGGCATCGTCAGTCGGATCGCCAAATTCGCTGATGACACGAAGCTTGGGGCCAATGTTGGGACGCCCGAAGCGATCGAGGAACTGCGTGCGGACCTAGGTAGGATAGGAGAGTGGTCCGAAAAATGGCAAATACCGTTTAACTTGGGTAAATGCAAAGTGATGCACATTGGCTACCCCAATCCCAAGTCGGACTACTCGATGTTGGGGAGTAATATCGAGGTGACTGATTTAGAAAAGGACTTGGGTGTGCTAATTAGCAGCGACCTTAAGTTTACGAAACAGTGCGTAGAGGTGGGAAAGAAAGCCCAGAAACTATTGGGTTATATCAGGAGGCAATTTCAGTTTCGGAACAAGGAGATTGTGCTCTCTCTGTACAATTCCCTGGTTCGGCCCCACCTGGAGTATGCTGTGCAGTTCTGGTCGCCCACCCTCAGGAAAGATATTGAGAGGCTGGAGCGAGTGCAGGCGAGGGCCACAAAGTTAATCCCTTCCGTTAGGCATATGGGCTACAATCGACGGTTACGCGCCCTGAACTTGTTTTCGCTGGAAACTCGGAGGCTGCGCGGTCAACTGATCGAGGTTTTCAAGCTCTTACGCGGGTTCAACGATGTTGATTTTAGAAGCATGTTTAGTTTAAATGATAACCCAACTCGCAACAATGGTTGGAAGTTGGATTTGAAACGGTTTAGGACTAGTGTGTGTGGGAATTACTTTACGTATAAGATCTGTGACACGTGGAACAGGTTACCTTCGGAAGTTGTGAACAGTTCCTCTGTGGATCAGTTCAAGAAAAGGTTAGACCAAATCTTGCTCACTATTTGAGGGTGTAGAAAAATTTTCCCTGGCACCCGTTGCCATTGGTACCTCCTCGGTATGGGCCGCAAGGCCTTTTGAGGTACTTCTTTTCCTTGTAACTCCTTGTAACTCTCTCTCTCTCTTATCGTCTAACACGCAACCGTATATACCTATAAATTAACCCGAATTTGATAAACGTAATCTCCGCCCTAAATCTCTTTAATTTATCTTAATACTTAATTAATCTTTGGCCGACGGTTTTCTCGACACCTATTTTAATCTCCAAAATGAGATTAAAACAATATTTATTAACATAATCATTTACATTCAAGTTAATACTATTTAGGCACTACATGGCACTAATCTTTTCCTTTTTAACTATATTATATATATTTATATATATATAATATATATATATATATAATATATATATATATATATATATATGTTAAAATACCCACTTCACTCTCTATGAATTATTTATAAGCATGCCCAATTCCTTTTCAAAAGAGGTAAGCTAATTAGCGACTTTACCTGCCCATCTATGCCCATATGGTAGGTATTGAATTATAAATAATCATAAATAAACCTCGTCCAGTATACAATAAAAAATAAATAATAATAAATAATTTATTTCCTAAAATTTAAATTACAAGTTAAAAAAAATTCCTAAAAAGGAATTAATTGAAAAATTATAATTCATTTCATAAAATATGTGAATTTTCTATGAATAGCTGTTTGTGTTTGCGTATTTATGTGTGTGTGTGTGTGTGTGCGTGTGAATGCATTTATTTATGTTTACGTCATGTTCAGACAAGTTCTAAACGTATAACATCTGTTCATGCAGTTTTTGCAGTTTGAATAAATTTATATGAACGAAGCATATATATATATATATATATATATATATATATATATATATAAGTTATTACGTTCGCTCCGATAAGGTGTTATCTTTTGTATCACTTTCCTCCTACTCGGGAAAATAACTCCTACTTTGTTGTAGGATAATGTTTGTTTGGGTTCAATCGTAGTTAGCTTACGCTAGGTTAGTTTAACCTAACCTAAAACAAAAAAGAGCATGGAGTTGTAATTTGACTTCGAGTGTTTTAATTAAAATTGTAACAAAACGCGAGTGAAATTCGAAAACAATCATTATACACGATAAAAGAGCGCATTCTCTAAACTTTTAAATGGAACCTTTCCCAACCTTAACGCCAGCGTAAGTGATTAAAAGTTTGAAAAATAAAAAACCATCACATGTAGGAGCTAATGTAACTTCAATGACCATCGACAAAAATGTAGGAGGAATTTGGCCCTTTAGTAATATACAGTGTGTGTGTGTGTGTGTATTATGTTTCAGACCAACAAAGACTCTAGGATCCACTCATGGCTGGTCTACCTGCGTTCGTAATTGTGTATTGTGCATGTCCTCCATGGTGGCGGAGGGGACCTACAATTTTACGTGGGTTCCGAACGACAAGAACATAAATTTTTATAGTGGGCACACTAGGGGCCACTTTGGCCCATCGAGGCGGCTCCACTGTGTAAAAACTGCCTGTACATTGGCAACTACTAATTTTTACAAAACTAAATAATTATCAATTTAAAACTAAAGATAGAATCTCTGGATCCAGAGGATCAAGTCATAATAGGCTACTATCCACAAATATGTTACACTCTATATCTATTCATAACCGACGTGCAAATATATCAGATCCAAAGAATCCAGTCAATTTCATTACGGTATCCATCAATACCAGTGCCTTGCCAACCAAAAATAAGTCACGGTCCATATCACTTGCGGACCAAGTCACAATTTACAATAGCGTGTGTGTGTGTGTGTGTGTGTGTATACACTCGAGCGCCCACTGGGCGCCTTGCGCAGCAAAAGCTTTCTGAAACACAACCTAGGGGGTGACTAGGAGGGGCGGGTGTGTTACTAAAACCTTCTGTTTCTCCCTTAATGTGTACATTAAATTTGGTACGAATTACTTGAGCCGTTTAGTCGTGTATAAACGAACATAGAACAGACAGACAGAAAGAAACAGACAGACAGAAAGAAACAGACAGACATCATCCCCTTTACACACACACACACACACACACACTCTTCAAATCCGGATTCGGGTCTTCTTTGCCCACCTCCATGATCTAAACCATATAGAAATATTGATGATGTTATTTCTAATGGAATTATGGGTAAGATTCCTTTAACTTTCATTCCCGTTTTATTGTTGGTCCCAAAGTAAGAAATTTGCGAGTAAGAATCTCGTAGAAGGAAAATTCTCAAATAGATCTATTCTATCCTCATTCACGGATTTCACACTTTGGTCCGCGGTAGGTTAAATTAATGTTAGTTGAGGTTAGTATTAGATTTAGTTAAGTTAGGTTAGGAAATATTAGACATTCTCATTTGGCGTCTTTACCCGAATGGGAGTGTGGGAGTGACATTGTATCTCGAACCAAGAACCTTTTTCTCAAATGGGGACTCCTCATTTTAACCGCATTCTCATTTGGGGACCGCCGCCAATGGGGACGGAAATGGCATTGCGTAAGACGTAATAGAATTACGTTGCGCGCCATCGTGAATATCGTTCACAGTTGAAAACTAAAATTAAGAATTAAATCACGAATTTCTCTCGACTGAATTTGCGCAATCCGCAAAATTAAATGTTCGATCAATGCACTGAATTTGTTAAAGAATCACACCTGTCCATGCAGGTGTTTTTCACACGAATAAATATAATATGCGTGTACGCCATGTATCATTATACCTGCGTGTGTGTGTGTGTGTGTGTGTGTGTGTGTGTGTGACGAATAAATAATATAATTTGCTTGTTGCGTGTACACAAATAATATCAACAGAGATTTAATTTAAAATCTCTCTCTCCTCTCTCTCTCTCTCTCTCTCTCTCTCTCTCTCTCTCTCTCTCTCTCTCTCTCTCTCCTCTCTCTCTCTCTCTCTCTCAGCGGTCCGACTGCCTGTATGAGCAAGAGACCACCTACCTCATACAGTGATGCGGGCATTCCACCTGTAATTAGACCTTACCTTTGATACACCTTTATTAGAGATTGTCTCTCGTACTCACACAATGAATGGTCGGAATGCTGAACAAAACAATTTAGCCACTGGTCTTACTTAAGAAAACAATTTAGAAAAGAGAGAGAAAGAGAGAGAGAGAGAGGAGAGAGAGAGAGAGAGAGAGAGAGAGAGATGAAGAAGGAAATAAGAGGAACATTTATGTATATAAGACACAGACAATGGAAGAACTATTGCCATAACTTGACAAAAATATACACCGTGTATTCATAGTGTAATTGAAAGTATGAACAATTAAACATCTTTTCAAACACACACACACACACACACACACACACACACACACACACACACACACACATATATATATATATGAAAATTATTTCACGAAAGTAACACGTGAAAAATATTTATGATGAATAAAACCACGAAGGAAAGGAAACACAAAACGGTGCTCAAGCGCTTTCGTCTAATGACACCGTTTTGTGTTTCCTTTCCTTCGTGGTTTTATTCATCATATATATATATATATATATATATATATATACATATACATATAGTTCCACTTAACGTCGACGGTACTATTTTTCATTAATTGTATTTCTATTTTTAGAATTCGAACTTTCATTGTATTTCATCGTCAGTTTTTGTATTATTACTATTTGTTATATGGACTACTGGGCTCCCAATAAACTTTTTCATTTTCATTATTTAAAAAAATATATCGTGAGCTGTGAATATATATATATATATACATATATACATATATATATATATATATATATAATATATATAATGAGCCTCGGTGGTGTAGTGGTTCGCGTCGCTGACTACGAATCCATCGGCCCGGGGTTCGAGACCCGACGGCAGCCGGCGCGCAGCAAAACCCAGCTGTTCATCCTTCCACACAATAAAGAAAGTGGTTGGTAGATAAATGGGTACCCTAGGTGGCCTAGTGGTTAAGACGCTGGGCTGCTGATGGGGCGTGGTTCGGATTCCACGTTAAACTGTAGGTCTAAGGTGGAGTGAAAAGCTTGACCTTCGTCAGAATGAACAATTCGGGGAGAAGCTAACCAAAGGTTATATATATATATATCAGAATAGGAAATATGCAGCTCGGTACCACAAAGTACAGTACTGGCCCCACTCCTGTTCATTATCATGCTAACAAATATAGACATTGGAGTAAACGGCAACAATATAGCAACATTCTTTGCGGACGATACAAAGATCAGCAGAAAAATCAACGATGCAAATGAAGTGAAGGCCTCGCAGAGGGACACGAACAAAATATACAAATGGTCAGAAGACAACAACATGACATTTAACACCGAGAAATTTCGGCTCTTGAGATATGGTAGAAATGAAGAACTTAAACAGACACCATATTATGCTCCAGATAGACAGGAAATTCAGAGAAGCACAAAAGCGATCGATTTGGGGGTAATAATGACCGATGATGCGAAATTCGAAACTCAAAATCAGATAGCCATAAACAAAGCAAAAATAGTTGCGGGACAGGTACTAAGAACGTCCGAAAGAAGGGACAGGACAATAATTATTCCCCTGCTAAAAACACTGATTATATCAAAACTTGAATACTGTTCAGTCTTGACGTCCCCATATAAAAGAGAATAAACTAGAAGAAACGCAGACACATTTCACAGCTAAGATTGATGGCTGCAAAGAACTCAACTATTGGGAAAGATTACGTAAACTAAATCTGTACTCCCTGGAAAGAAGAAGAAGAGAGAGGTACACCGTAAACTATATATGGAAAACGATCTAAAAACTGGTACCAAACCTCAAACTAAACCCAATTACCATCCAAACAACGCTGGAAAATAGGAAAGGCAGAATGTGTAGTGTTCCCAAATTAAAGGCCCGACAAGGGACCTCTTCAACACTGAAGGAAAATAGCTTGGTTGTCAGGGGGCCAAGACTTTTTAATCAGCTTCCAAAGGACCTCAGAAACGTTACATACAGGGGTTACGAAGTTGAAGTCTTCAAGAGAGACGAGATGCCTGGCTCAAGACGGTACCAGGTGAGCCGAGTGTACCTGGCTATGTGCGGTGGAGAGCGCAAGAAAGCAACTCGCTCCTCCACCTTCGTGTGAAGAGAGACCAACACACGAAACATCAACGAGGTTAACAAGGATATATATATACACACACACGAGTATATATACAGTATATATATTTATAATAGGAACGCAATACATTTACTTCATTTACCAAAAGTACAGTCAGACAAAGATGTTATACTCCTAAAGGTACCATTTGACCATTTGCCAACTAGATAAAGTGTTAATTTCAACCATACTATGATTTTGCCAACCACGTTTATTTTCTAGTAACAAAGTTAAATGAATGAACTCGCCATAGATTGGTTAGCAGGCTTTGAAATTACTTCAACTAATTATATTTTTCTGCGTGTGACTCTAAAAATCTGGATCAAATGTAGAATTCGGACCCCAGCCTTCTTTAGTTAGCTTTATAAGGCTAACTAACGAAAATATCACGACCTAACCTAACCAGTCGTTAGGTTAACTGTACGCCCTTGACGATTGGTTAGGTTAGGTCATGATATTTTCGTTAGTTAGCCTTATAAAGCTAACTAAAGAAGGCTGGGGTCCGAATTCTACATTTGATCCAAAAATCTTTACATATTACTGTAGTTGCACGCCAATTACACATTTTAACGTAACTTATTTGTAACATTGAATTCAATATACAACATTAGTGTAACTTTACCAGCTTCAAAATAAAAGAGACCTTCTTTTTCTATCTATTCCGTTCCGTAACTTTTATTTCGTTCCGTAACAATTCCGTAACTTTTGTTGTTGTTTTTTTTTCCTTTATGGCGTAACTTTAGCGTAACGTTTTTAACAAGGTATGTAGATGCTTCCAGATAAATATATAAATTCTCATACTGTCTCGCATAATATGCATAATACATAGCATATTATAAAATTAAGATTCTAATTAAAATCAGGCAACTGTAAACGCATTTTCATGTTGATGTTTTGAGATTACACATAATTATAAACCAGTGTTACTGTTTAGGTGCCGGGCGTAAGACGAAAATAATGTAGGCGCTAAAAAGAGTGTATGAAATATATTTCTGAATATTTATTACGCGATATGATCGCCATTAACGAAGAATCGGAGCTATTGAAGAATAGGGACCCCAGCCTTCTTTAGTTAGGCTTATAAGGCTAACTAACGAAAATATCACGACCTAACCTAACCAATCGTTAGGTTAACTGTACGCCCTTGACGATTGGTTAGGTTAGGTCATGATATTTTCGTTAGTTAGCCTTATAAAGCTAACTAAAGAAGGCTGGGGTCCCTGTTCTTCAATAGCTCAGAAGAATCTCTATTATTTCTTTACTCTAAATACAAATATCTTCGGATGGTACTGTTCAAAATTGTTCTCTCTGCGCATGCGCGCTTGTCTCGTTTCGGTTAGTTCACAGTTCACGTGAGGATGTGTGTGAATGATTACTTTTTAAAACTTAATTTAAAATAGGGATGACTATGATGGTCTATATCAGTGGTTCCCAACCTTTTCACCACAAAGGACCCCTTTTATTTTTATTTTTTTCCCACGGACCCCATGTTTTTGAAAGATTCCGTCTACCAAACAAACTGTTTTTATTAACTAATAATTAACTCGTTTTCTCATTTTTCACTATCAAATAAAGGACATATAAGAGTATGCAATTAAAATACAGCATATTAAAAAAGTATTAATAATTCCAGCCAAGAGCAAGGAAACTTGAAATTTTAGTCTGAGCGCCCTTATCGTGGGTAAATGTACGATTTCCATTGGAGCCTCTCGAAATATTGAAAGCTCACGGACCCCCAGTACTACCTTCGCGGACCCCCAGGGGTCCGGGGACCCCAGGTTGGGAACCACTGGTCTATATTATAAATAGCTGTCTTTTACTATAAATTTTACTCTGTTATATAATTAAGTTCGGTTACACTAACTTACACACAAATTCACGTCTGAATTAATATACCAAACAAAGCATGTTTCGAGCTTCTTAAACTTAAATTTGGAAGTGTGTGATGATATTATTGTTAAATTTTGTAATGGAAGTTTCTCTGCAATATTTTTTAGGGTTTTTTTTTTACATAAAATATATTTGCTGTTTCGTAAGTAAAGTTTTGAATTGTAAATTTGTTCATTTAACTTCAGTCACGTGTATAATCCAAGATTATATATATCTGACTTGTAAAATTTCTAAAAATGTTTTTTTAAAAGGTATAAATTGCAGGCAAAACATACGTAGCCTTGAATATGTTTAAAATATGGGAACAAAATGTGCGCTCAGACGCGTTTTTTAAATGTTCATCGCCATATATATATATATATATATATATATAACATTTATTCTTCAGGAATTTACGTATTTATAGATCCTATATAATTTTTTTTATATTATTGCTTTTATTTATTTGTATGGTGTATATACAGGGTGGGCCGAAAGTCTGGATCCATAGGAAAATATTTATTTTAATACATAAATTACAACAAATGGTAAATACTTAAAATGAATATCAACTTTAACTCGTAAATGCGTATCCGTGATACTGTACAGTAGTTCGTACTCCAGTATAAATACTCAAATACTTTTTTATTTCAGCCCAGAAATGGCTTCGAATCTAACAACAGAAGACCGGGTAGAACTTGTGCTCATGTACGCAAGACAGGGCGCTACACACGGAGAAGTTGCTACCGAATTCAATAGAAATCATCCTGATAAGCATCCAGTAACGCATGCGACTGTTGGCAAGTTGTTTAAACGTTTCAAAGAAACAGGAAGTGTACATGATCGACGGCGTTCTGGTCGTCCAAAAACTGCAACTGATGAAAATACCTCTGCAATGGTATGTGAAACTTTAACGAATAGTCCAGTAAAGTCAACAAGAAGATTATCAAATGAAACACGCATCTCGAGAACGTCAATTCGAAGAATTATTAAAAATCATAAATTCCATCCCTAAGTGTCTCGATGTCAGAGGCCGCCAATTTGAGCATTTGTTATAATTTGTTGTTTATACTGGAGTACGAACCACTGTACAGTATCACGGATACGCATTTACGAGTTAAAGTTGATATTCATTTTAAGTATTTACCATTTGTTGTAATTTATGTATTAAAATAAATATTTTCCTATGGATCCAGACTTTCGGCCCACCCTGTATATATATATGTCATGGATGCTTATTAAATTTCTTTTTACCGTTTTGTGAATTTTAGTTTTCCTTTTGAAAAAAATGTTTGTTCGAAGTACATGTTTATTACGAGAAAGTTACGCATGCGAAAGTTACGTGGAAGTTTCTGACAAAAAATTCGTAGCGACGTTACGGGGAAAAGTTACGTTAATTAAAGTTACATCTAAGTTACGCTAGAGTTACTACCAAGAAATTATGGCTAGATTATGTAGGAGCTACGCTCAACAGTAATTAGAGTGTGGGAACAGGGCAAAATTCTTAAGTTGCTACATATTAAGTGCGAGCTGAGAATCCAACTAGAAACCTTTATACGGATTAACACACACACACACACACACACACATATATATATATATATATATATATATATATATATATATATATGGTGAAAACACCTTTCTCGTCTGATCAGCAAAATTAAGCAGCATTGGATCTGGTTCGTACTTGGATGGAAGACCGCCTGGGAACACCAGATGTTGTTGGCCTTTGAAAGAGAGGTGGAGCCACCAGTTTGACCTTCGTGTGAAGAAAGACCTACGCACGGAACTACAACGAGGCTATGATTATATATATATATATATATATATATATATATATATATATATATATATATATATTACAGTGTGTTCCAAAATTATGAGTTCACTTCGAGTTTTCGCAATCACTAAAAAATAACTGAAAACAAAAAATGTGTTGATATTTTATTAATTCGTAATTTAATAACAAAACTAAATAAAAGTTATGAAAAAAGACCCCGAGTTAGACTTTAATTAAAGTTATTATCTCTTATTTTGTATACCTCTCCCTTTTACAGCCAATACAGTACCATTCCTCGTGGCACTGATTCAGTCAATTCAGTGATGATTGATGGGTGACAGTCTTCCAGGTTTATCGTATCACTTCTCATGGATCAAGAAGAGAGTTGTTAAGGTTGTTGTTGTTTTTTCTTTCTTCTTTAGATGTGAACAGTGTGTCCATAAATATTTAATTAGATTCAGCTAAAGTTACTGTGGTACTGTGGTTAACCATTCCGTAATTGTCACAATATATTCCATTTTTCTTTCTATTTTATTTAATTCGTGTAACATTTAATTAAAAAAATAAATATTTCAATTTTACAATTGTTTATTTTTACCTTAAAATTATTGTAAATGTAAAAAATTTGTTAAAATTTTACTTTTTTACAAATAAAAAATTATCCGTTTATTGAACGCGGTTTTTTTAGGTCTTATTATTATTGCTGGACAATGAAATTTTTTAGCCACTAGACGTTGTTGACCACTTGGTATGGGTATGGCGAATCAAAATAAAATTGGTATTGTTCTTTTTTCATGGTACCGTTGATTTTCACAATGTTTCGAGTGTCATACCCACTGAAATAACCCCCCACACTATTATGGAACTCGCAGGATGCTTCACCGAGGTTTTTATACACTGCGAACCAATTTTCCATTGAGCTTGCGCCTTATGTACTGTCTTATGAATGTACCATTTCGGAGTCATTAGTAAAAAATGACCATTTGCCGCTCTCAAGCAGGAAAATCCTTATACGTATTGTGACCCACTGCACATTTTCGCTTTTTGATGTTTTGCTTCCGTAGGAATGTTTTTTTTTTAATGCATCGTGCACCACACACTGGATTTGAGTTCTCCTCGTACCAGTTCCTCTTTCCGGTTCGCTACTTCTCGAGGGATATATATATATATACATACTGGTTTTTGTACATGCCATATAGCGGAGTAAGTCCGGAGCCTGTAGCAGAGGATGTCGTAGAGGCTAAATTCTCAGTTCATCCATGATTCGTTTAACCAAGGAGTTTCACTAAGTTTGGGCCTCATTTTCAAAGCCACTGCTATCGACGATACAAATTCGACTGTACAGTTCAAATTCAAGTTTTATTTATTGCAGCCAGCTACTGGAATCCACGTTGTATCGGTCTAAAAAGAGTTTCGAATAGAGTATGGCAGTATAAGCACTGTGCCACGACATTTTGTGCGGGTAATGGGTATTTAGAATAGATTTCTTCGTATACAAATGGATTAATCTTTCGTTCAATCGCAACCTATGTTCAACCTCGTAAACCTTTTCTATTCGTTATATCTTTGGCAAAGTTAAGCACGAAACCTAAATTGGTGAAGTGCAATTTGCGAAGATCATAAGTTAAAGATCATATATCAATCCAAAGGATCAATATGATACAACTTCCCGCATTAAAGCTGATCTTTATAACCTGAATACATCCAGTTATTACGAAAATATTTCTCTTTCATCAGTGAGTTTTACCTGATCTGGTGTGATCACCGTTCAATCTGCAATAGTGTTCTCCAATGTTATTTCGATTTCAAGCACTTTGCATTTACCTATATGGTAACGGGTAACATTCGAAGCTACTATTTCCCCACACGGATGGAGTGAGGGCCTGAATTGTTTATGAACATCACCCGAGCCCGAGCAACTCCAAAAACCGCGGGGACGGTGGGAGTCGAACCCGAGCATTCTCGGTTCGGGGGTGATTCTTCGTTAAACAGAATCCTTCACACGAACAATATCTATACGAAGTTACCTTTATAAAATAGATTGAATTTGCTCTCGTTCAAATAATAATTTACCATATTTAGTTTCGCATCATCGGAAGAAAACCGGGGCCCGTAGTGGCTCAGTGGGTAACGCCGTATTCCTATAAACGAACTGAAAACACCGAATTCGGGGGGTTTGAATCCCGATGGTGTTGGTTAATAACAATACGGGAGATAGCGCAATGGGCAGCTTTCTTCTGGTCTGAGCATTGTGCCACTCTGTGAAATTCCTCACTGACTGATCATCAGAAGTAGTTTGAAATCTCATTAAAACCGTTTCTATAGAATGACAAAAAACAATTATATAAATATATACAGTGCACAAATCCGATCCATGCAAGACAGGAAATGCGGGACACTACATTACTTCCTGCTTCCGTTTGTTCAACATGAAATGTTGCGTTTATAATAAAGCAACACACACACACACACACATGTGTGTGTGTGTATATATATATAGCGGATCGACCGAGAGCACCGGCAAGGTTGCAACGCTACGAGAAGCATCCTCAAGGTGGACACATTACGTGAATCGACGGCGAAAGCTACAAATCCAAATCACTCCACATCTGGTCAGCTTTTACCGCTTTACGAAGAACGGCCGTCTACGAGACTCCATTAGACCCATCAGACTTTGACTTACGGAACAAACTTCCAAGAGACAACAACAACCGGGCCTACGTCTACAAGATCCTCTTCAGTCCATCCACCACAACCGGGCCTACGCCTGCAAGATCATTTATAGGCCATCCTACACCTCGAGAAGCAACAACACTCGAGCCTACGTTCTACGCAGCTTACATCAAACATCTCCATCATCTCGAGAGGCTTAACGATCAACGACACTTCGAGCCTACAGTAATAGTTTCACTCGACACTTCAACAAAGGTTCTCATCGTTCCCGGTAAGATAAGCGCATCCTTTTCTAAGTACTTTCGTGAAGCCTACATTAGCCTACCGCTATACTCCCAAAGTGAGTACTTAAGCGTTCCAACTAACTCTCGTTAAACGCAGTAGGCCTATTTCCTAATTCCTATTACCCAATTCAAGTGTCCTTCCGAAAACCGTAATTTCGCGTATCATTGTGTATTATTGTGTTCATTTATATGTTTATGTGATAACTTAATTTCTCTTACTGTAGGCCTAATTCATTTAGTGTACATCCCTTCAAATTATCATTAGGCAACATCATCTTGTTTCTATAATCCATCTAAGGTGTACCAACTTAGCATTATATAATTACCTTTATGTAAATGATCATATTTCTCTCAGCTATCATTAGGCCTATCCATAAACGCGCGTCATCAATCCATTATTATTAGGCTCATTCAATGTCCCATGTTGCATGCCATTTACATATCATCAATGAATGTATTACGTGTCAATTAAGCTATTAATTATTCATCTTAGCTAAGTTTCTATGTCATAAGCATAACGTAAAGACTTAGCCATAATCACTGTCAATTCTCTGGTGAATCACTGTGACAATTAACGTATTTATTTTCATAATAAAATACAAAACAATAAGGTACTTTTTATAACCTTAATATTAATTTGCTTGGGTGTAATCCAAGCTGGTGACCCTCGCTGCCATTCCTGTCGCTTCCAATAGTATGGTGGGCCTGCTCCATTAGCTACTTTTCAATTGGTGATACTTTACATCATAAATATATTATTAACCCAGCCTATCATTAATAAACAATCAGTCATTGCATCAATTAATCATTAACATACAATCAAATCATTATCACCTTAAACGGCTAAAAACTAGGTCCACTATATATATATATATATATATATATATATGTGTGTGTGTGTGTGTGTGTGTGTGTTTTATTATAAATGCAAATGACACTTTCTTCATTTACGAACTACTTGTTGAATGAAGTAACTGTAATGCATTTAAGGAATACAAAACTGGCGAAAAGGTTACCTGCAAAATGCTTTTGAATGCAAATGTATTTTGGACCTTCATTATAAGATGAATTTTAACGTTGCAACGCAATTTAAAAGTCAACCAATGTAAGCCCTCCGGTAAGGAAAAAACTATGAAAAAGGTGTTCTTCTTATGCCTTTTCCGATTTTATAATGTTGAAGCGACTCTATTCAGTCGTTCGCCTATATAAATGCTTGCTAAAGGCAAAGAGTGGAACCTCTGCCATATACCATATAATGCAGAAAAGGAATAAATGCCCAAGGCTTAGTTGGGCATAGTGAACCCGTCTATAAGGTTAAGTATGGTCCTTTGTCCGCCATTCAACTACTCCTTAAAAATTAAGTGACGGGTCCCCATTACCTTTTAGTAGGTGATATATATATATATATATATATATAGAGAGAGAGAGAGAGAGAGAGAGAGAGAGAGAGAGAATATTGCATCCATACATACAATTGGACATCATCATTAATTAGATTGAAGTCGTTGGCGTTACAAATATGAATAATACACCAAACACATTGACGCACGAGGGCTCTCGAAAGGTGGTTTCTCTTAAGTCATTAACGTACTCTCTAATCTAGCCTAACGTAACCTACCTAACCAAACCATAACCGATCCATAACCATAACCATTCATTCCGATCCTGAACCGTCGTTCGAACCCACACACAAAAAAAAATATATATATATATACACAGTGTATGTAATAAACCACCTTTTATGTAAAGGTCCTGTATCATTGAACCCCATTAATTAATAAAGTAGCTCGGCCAACAACACACATAACAACATTTCATTCAGAAAATAAAAATAAATTAAAAATAAATATATTTAATATTCATATAAAATATTTTTTATTTATCATTTACTAAATATAACATAAGGAAGTGTTGTTTATTATTTATTCTTTTGAATTTTTTTTAGTTATAAACCTTCTTTCTCAATTGAGATAGAGATAGAGAGAGAGAGAGAGAGAGAGAGAGAGATTTTAAAATAATTCATATTACGAATAGGGTGAATAGGCCATGAATGGCCATAACTTTTTTAACTGCTTCAAAGAAATGATGGTTTCTGTGGTCTTGTTTTTTTTTTTGTTTTTGGGTTAGTGCGAAGTTACTACATATAGTATATGAATTAAGGGAGGTATATATATACAGTGTATATATATATTTTATTTTTTTTTAAATTCGGGAAGAACCGATTCGCCTCTATTTAAAAGGGCATATCTCGGCGGAAAAACAAAGAAAAGGTGAGAGGAAAGACAGAGGAAAAAGAAAGGGTGGAGGGGACAGTCGAAGTGGAAAAAGACCAAAGGATGACAAGGACTGCAGGGTCGAGCCCCATCATCCTTGGGTGCTAGGGCCGGGAGGGCGCACGTGAAACCTCCAGGAACAAGCACGTACAAACGAGCACAAAGAGCACTCAAGAGCACGAGCTTAGAACCCCCTTGCGGGGATATATATATATATATATATATATATATGGAGCTATTGAAGAATAGGGACCCCAACCTTCTTTAGTTAGCTTTATAAGGCTAACTAACGAAAATATCATGACCTAACCTAACCAATCGTCAAGGGCGTACAGTTAACCTAACGATTGGTTAGGTTAGGTCGTGATATTTTCGTTAGTTAGCCTTATAAGCCTAACTAAAGAAGGCTGGGGTCCCTATTCTTCAATAGCTCCATATATATATATATATAATATATATATATATATTATATATATATATATATATAAATCCCGTGATATTATTGTTCCTCTTTATAAATCATTAGTTAGACGCCATTTGGAGTACGCGATCCAATTTTGGAATCCGCATATGCGCAAAGATATAGACAAAATTGAAAGAGTTCAAAGACAAGTTACTAAGATGATTCCGTCGCTTAGGTCGAAGTCGTACGAGGATAGGCTTCAGGAGTTAAAATTGACTACACTCGAGGCTACGAGGCTAAAAGGTGATCTAATCCAGGTTTTTTAAAATTATGAATGGGTTTGATATATATTAAAGTAGAACTAGAAATAACTGGTGTAAGTTGACAAGTAAAAGGTTCGCGACAGCATTTGCCAAAATCTTTTTTACGCATAGAATTGTAAATATCTGTAATAGTTTGCCAGTAGAAGTAATTAGTAGCACGTCTATAAACATGTTTAAAAATCGATTAGACGCGTATGTTGATAGACTGGGTATAGTTTAAGGTAGTAAAGTAAAATTAAGGCTTTTGTGGTTTGGAACCCACGTAAAATTGTAGGTCCTCTCCGCCACCACGGAGGATATGCGCAATACACAATTACAAACACAGTTAGGTAGACCAGCCATGAGTGGATCCTAGGGTCTTTGTTGGTCTGAAACATTATAACATAACTACCTAACCTAGTATAACCAAAGTGTAAGTTTTCCGAAACTAAAAATGGTTTTAATTCTTTTAATATAAATTTTTACTGTTCCGAAGTGTCAACAGTGTTACTCCAAAGCCGGCCGCACGCAGGATCGTCTCGCGATTCACGACTGACGACTTGGGTCGTGACGACTCGAGTCGTCACGACCCAAGTCGTCAGTCGTGAATCGCGAGACGATCCTGTGTGCGGCCGGCCCAAGTGACATATAAAGCATTCCCCGTTATCCAAAATCCAGTTCATACAAACACATAAACACGGGTATATAAATATATGTATGTACCTTTGTACGTATGCAGTATGTACGAATCTATGGGTAATGTTAGAAGTATGGAACCGGTTCGTGGACTTAGGGGGGGGGGGGGGGTTGAGTTATATAAGCAAATGTGAAGTCCCTAATTCGATTACCATGACGCCCCCCTTTGTCGGTATTGACGGGAACCTCCAATTGCCTCTATAATGCGATGAGACAGCCAGCCAGCCTTTGCGAGGACAATGCGTGTACAGAGTCTTTGCAATGGACATGCATACATACAGTGCATCTAAAAAAGTCTAGAGTTATTACCGTTGATTTTTCTTTTTTTTTTAATTGGTTAAACTTAAAATGTTCATTTCTAGTGGTCTTTTTGATAAGTCAGTATCATATAGGACTTAGCTCTTTCACACACACACACACACACTTTATATTTATATATATAACGGGTGAATCAAAAAATGTTTACACTTATATGGGAAAGAATTAAAGATGTCATCCAATCAATACGACCAGAGATGTGCCTTAGGGCTTCGGAAGCAACGTTTGATCGCTTTCATACATGCATAGATATCCGTGGACGGCAAGCAGAGACTGTATGAAGCACTGTTTGCATCACAAAAAATCTTTACAAATAAATTGGAAATAAAAAAATAAAACCCATGTAAGTGTTAACATTTTTTGAGTCACCCTGTATAATGGAGCCAAGCGATTTTCGCGATGGAAATCTCAGTCCAATAAGGAACAATAAGAGTAGTCCATAGGCAACCATTTAATATTCACGTATACGTCCTCACTCCTATCAATTAGAACCACCCAATTAGACCTAATGACATTTCAATACTCGCCAAAACTAATCTACCCTTACTACCCCTTAATCTATACGATCTACCCCTCTTAGAAGCAATACTCATTTTCGAACATAAACCCCATACAATTCATCATATTTCATAATCTCAATATCCTTCACTAAAAAGTTATACCAACCAACCAAATTCGCGGGTCCTTCATGAAGCGAATTGTATCCTTCACTAAAAAGTTTTACCAACCAACCAAATTCGCGGGTCCTTCATGAAGCGAATTGTATCCTTCACTAAAAAGTTTTACCAACCAACCAAATTCACGGGTCCTTCATGAAGCGAATTGGGAGCTATTGAAGAATAGGGACCCCAGCCTTCTTTAGTTAGGCTTATAAGGCTAACTAACGAAAATATCACGACCTAACCTAACCAATCGTTAGGTTAACTGTACGCCCTTGACGATTGGTTAGGTTAGGTCATGAATTTTCGTTAGTTTTCGTTAGTTAGCCTTATAAAGCTAACTAAAGAAGGCTGGGGTCCCTATTCTTCAATAGCTCCGCCAATTGTATCCTTCACTAAAAAGTTTGGACCTAGTATGTTTCATGGACTGCTCTCGATTTTCCTACGAAATTGCAAACAAGGGTTTTCTTGAGAAACCTAACCTAACGTAACCTGACCTAACGTAACCTGGCCTAAACTAACCTAACCTAACCTGACCTAATCGAGTTTCTTATACTATTGTTTTTTGCAAGATATATATCGCACTAATTCTTGTCATTTTTTGTGAATTTGTATGGTATGGCGTAAGCACCACACCAGCTCGGACTTATTCAAAAAGATGTTGGAGTGTATTGCGTCGTTTCATTAAATAAATTTATTCAATATCCAATAACATTTTTCTTTATCATTTCTCAAGAAAACCGATTGCAGGAACAAAATCAGGGTCATCGACTGCCCTTGTTTGCAATTTCGTAGGAAAATCGAGAGCAGTCCATGAAACATACTAGTCCCAAAAGTTTTACCAACCAACCAAATTCATGGGTCCTTCATGAAGCGAATTGTATCCATGTTCGTAATTAAGTAACTCGTACCCAATTTCTTTAACTTAAAGTTTTTACATATTTTAAAATTTTATATTTTTAAATGTTTTATATTTCAATTTATCCATAATGCTCTCCCCCCCCGCCCCCAAATTATCTTAAATGTTATTTACATAAATTGACTATCCATAACTGTAAAATTTACTATCAAACGTTTGTGCTACTGTAGTATGCGGTCTACCTACGATTCGGCGGTCTACCTTTTAATTATAGCTTCTTATCTTGTTTACTAATTGTTTGTTTACATCCCATTGTCAATCGCCCTTGACGATTGGTTAGGTTTAGTCATGATATTTTCGTTAGTTTTAACGAAAATATTATGATTAAACCTAACCAATCGTAGGTAGACCGCATACAACAGTAGCACCAAAACGTTTACTATAAATTTACTGTAACCCCGCCCCTCCTTTTATAGGGTATCATTTGCAATATTTATTATTCTTGAACTGTATTCCTTTAACTTTATAATTATAAAAAAATAATAACTTTATAATATAATAACTGTAAGACTGTTTTTAATTTTTAGTTTGTAATGTTTAGGAATTGTTAACATTTAAAATTAATTTTAACTTCATATTTGGTTTTTGATTCTAGAAATTTCTGGTATTTTCTGGTTTTAGTACTGAAGATGATAATGTTGAAAGCAGCTTTGAATATTAAATGTTTGCCTATGAACTAATATATATATATATATATATTAGTGATGTAGCGGATGTCATTTTTTTCACATCCGCGGATGCGGATGAGGATGTTTGATTTCAACATCCGCGGATGCGGATGTCTACATTTTCGTTATTTTTTAGGATATATTCGAGATTTGTTGTGTTTAACGTATATAATAAGTTATTATATAGAGAGAGCTGTAGCTATAATGTAGTATAATTGATTAATTGTACAATAATTGCTGTACTTTTCTCTGAACATATAAAATAATATCAAGCATCTAACTAATATAGAAATCAATTAGTGAATTCGTCTGCAAATAAATTCGTTATATTTTGTCGAGTTTCAGCCACAATTAGAAACCATAATTGTGTTACCAGGATGCGGGACGTGAACCCAACTCAAATGCACCCCACCGACCTCTTTCCCCAACCTCCTCCACCCTTATAGAAAGAGATCTTTAATTAGCTTGATAACTATTTATATTAAGTTTAAAGTTTTATTAGGCATATTTATAAATGAGTAATTAAAATAAAGTAAACTAAGATGTTCATCGTTTAATGTTCAAACTTAATTATAGGAAGGTTATGCTTAAGGAACATTAACTTTTCTGCCTTTTCTGCTGCCAGTCTGTTTCTCTTTTCATCATATATTAATCCAGCACTGCTAAATAATCTCTCGCTTGGTACGCTTGTTGGAGGACAGGCTAAATGTTTCCTCGCAAGTTTACTCAAGTATGGATAGATATTCTGCGTATTTTTCCACCAACTATAGGATTGTCACATGCAGCCAGGCGTTTTTGGTGATAGCTCTCGATCATTTTTACTACATCTTTTGACATCGCGTAGGTCTCGCCATTGCTGCTTGACTCAAGAAACTGAGAGACAGATTCTGTGATAGATTTGCTTGTTGAAGGTGTTGGTTCTGTCACTGAAACTTTTATTCTTTTGGTGGGTGGCGAAGCGACAGATTCAAGAGATTGAAGCTCTTCAACTGCTTTGCCAAGTGATGATTTAACTCGTTCTAATGTACTAGGTGAAAATAATTTAGCTTTGTAACGTGGATCTAAGTAGGTTGCAAGAGAGTAACTTCATACAAGAACAGCCTCTCGTCTTGTCGCTTGCATCACTTTTGCGCACAATGAACTAGTTCTATTAATATAGTAGAATTTGATAATTTCCGCTTATTAATGACGTTTTATCTCAACGGTCCACATCCGCAGTCCAAAGTGCGGATGCGAGAAAATATGCGGATGTTCCGCGGATGCGGATGCGGATGTGACCTACATCACTAATATATATATATTTTTTTTATTGGGGTTGTTTATTTAACCTCCGCAACATCTAAGGTCATATGAAGGAGGGGACCTACAGCTTTACGTGGGATCCCAACCCCGGGTCGCTACATAATCTGGGCGCGGAGGACGGTCTCCCATCCAACTACTTACTACCCAGACCCAATGTCACTTAACTTTACTGATCTCCGGGAAGCGGTGTTACGACATTGGTCCCGACGTAGCCCGATACATATATATATATATTACAGGAATCTGTGTAACTAGGGATTTCATGAAATCCCTAAAATGTTCGAGATTTCATGTAAGGTTAAGTCGTGATATTTTCGTTACTTTTAAAGAAAATATCACGACTTAACCTAACCAATCGTGAAGGGCGTACAGTTGACCTAACCGGACATTCAATAATTTTCCGGTTGGTTTAACAAAAATATCACGACTTAACCTTACATGAAATCTCTAAACATTTTAGGGACTTCATGAAGTCCCTAGTTATACAGATTCCCTGTACACACACACACATATATATATATATATATATATATATATAAAATAAAAAACTATAATTACGGTCACTCTTGAATTAATAACAATAATAATAATAATGCATTGTTTATGACCACAAAAGAAGTAATTTCGTCTTAATAAGCATATAACGTCCGTTACAGGTTTTAGTCACCCCCCCCCCCCACTTATCTTAATAGAGGGGGAAGTTAGGGAAAGAAGTCGGTGAGAAGATACCGTGTATATATATATAATATATATATATATATATATATATAAGAGTACAAGTGGCTACTGTTGCCCTAATTGTCGGTGAAGTACATCTCTATACAAAAGGGTTTAAATCCACGCAAGTCTCATTGTCCACCGTCTTTTTTTTAGTTTTTATATACCTCTTCCTCACTTCATACCCTCACCTCACCTCACCCACTTTCATTCGCGCTTTTCTTTTCCATTTCATCCCCCAAACACACACACAACACACACACACTCCCAGTCCCCCCCCCCCCCCCCCCAAAAGTTTTATATCCCTCCCCACCTCCCGTCTCTAAATAGTGTTGAAAAACATGCCCCCCCCATTCCTTGATGAAAAGCGAGAGAGACGCGTCGAGTGATAACTGTCAAAGCGAACGAAATGTCTTTCTCTACGCAAGACGAACCGGTCAGAAAATAAGTTTGAGAAAAAGAGACGCCACGCCACGCCTCGCTTTAATCCCTCGCCACTCTTAACCACTCCTTGCGGCGAATACCACCGCATGGACTACAACCCACAACGACATCTTTAACATCATCATCATTATCATCAACAACAACAACAACAACAACGAGAGGAGAAGCGCTTGTACGATAACGGAATTTATTTTTGCTCTTATTAAATGGATACTTCATTTTTGTCATTCCCAAACTGTATTATGAAATACTAAAAAGGATTCAATACAAAGATACAATGAGATACATTCTTCTGTGCCGAAAAAAAAAAAAAGAATTTGGGACTGGAACGGATTCTTTGTGTAGGCCTAAACAGTCGAGAATTCCATAAAGTGTAATTAAAGGGGCAACTTAACCCCCAGATGAATAATGTTCGCAGCGTATAATGGTAGTTGAAGAAGGGGTCTCTCATTGCTTTGTTTAAGCTTAGTCTAATACATCTCAAAATAGCAATTAACGTATATATATATATATATATATATATATATATATGTGTGTGTGTGTGTGTATATATATATATATATATATATATATATATATATATATATATATATATATATATTATTGGGTTTTGAACGAATGTTTAGGATCGACCCGAATTCGACTCCTGTGTAGTATCCCGCCCTATGGAAGATTTTTATGGTAGCCATTCAACTACCAATCAAAGGAAGGATAAACAGCTGGATAAGCTGCACGCTATCTGCCCGCGACGGGAGTCGAACCCAAGGCCAATAAATTTGTTGCATATATATATATATAAATGCAGGAAGGAGGGGCCAAGGGAATGCCGTATAAACAACCTCCCGACCCCCATAGAAGAAGAAGAAGAAAGCCAAAATATGCTTGGAAGTTGCAAATGACCCCAATCCAACAGTGTTCCCGATAAACTAAAGCTATCCTTGTCCCCCCTTTCACTTTTACATTCTGAAAGCTTCCTTCCAGCCATGTGCGCGCGCATGACTCCGAGCATAAGTGCGCGTAATTCCGCTTTTCAAGGGGGGCTACTCGAGGGTGTGTGTCTTCAGAGCGTGATATTCTCCAAAGACCGTTTCTTCGTCAGGAGCAACTCCTGCAAAAGCAAGCACAACTCTGGTAGAGAGGTAAGAACGAGGACAGCTCTACTTTCTCGTGTGCTAGGTAGGAACACTATTGGTTTGCGGTTACTTCCAGCTTCCCAGCACTAAGTCCCCACGTTCATTGAGGTTTCCCCTAATATATATATATATATATATATATATATGGGAATGAACTCAGAATGGTGCCCTGAGGTTTTTTATAATACACACAGACCGTGCATGGAACAAGGAACTCTTCTAGGAAAATTAAATCCACTATAGTCCGAATAAGTAATGGTAAATGACAAATACCATAGTTTTTTCTTTTCATGATGCTAGCCCGACGTGAGAAACGGGTCACTCGCAAAGAGGTCCCAAAAATATAGCTTCCCTCACCAGCTATCTGCATCATGAAAAAAAGACACTATAGTATTTGTCATTTACCATTACTTATTCGGACTATAGTGCATTTAATTTTCCTAGAAGAGTTCCTTGTTCCATGCACGGTCTGTGTGTATCATATATATATATATATATATATGTATATATATTATATATATATATATATATATTGTTTGTTTGTTGATGGGGTTATTTAATGTCCTTTGCAACATCTAATGTTATAGGACTGAGGAAACCTACAGCTTTACGGGATCCGAACGAGGAGTCGCTACATAATCTGGATGAGAGGACGGTCTCCCATCCAACAACTAACCAGACTTAATGTCGCTTAACTTCGCTAATCGACAAGAAGCGGTATTATGACACTGATCACGACATAGCGTACACACACACATATATATATATATATATATACATACAGTATATCCCTAAAATTTCAACTACCTTGGACTGCGACGCTGCAAATCTAACCTATTACGTATAATGCAACTTAACCTGTTCTTAACCTAACCTAAACTGACAGTGATCCAGTATTATGTTTAACCATGTGACAGTCATGCAATAGTAAAATGATCTCTTATTAGATCAAGAACCAATATCTGACCAAATATAGGAGAGCATCGATACAAAAGTTGACACAAGATACGGTCTATCCAATGAAAGTCCGATCTCGCGTGTGACGTAACAACTCCATCAATTTCTACGACGTAGTCACGTTGTAACACCGCTCCCGGTTAGATTAACGGGGTTAAACGACGTGACATTTAAATGCTTCGTACTTGGATAGGTAACAACAACAACAGTCTCTAATAAAAACCAGAAGTTATTTACGCACGAAACCTCTCATTTTACGCGCATCGCATCGTCTGTAACAATACGGCTCCGGAAATCATCCAGAGCAAAATATTTTTATTCCCAAATCTAACACTGTTTCATCACAAGAAGTAAAACAGGTACACCAGATAACCAAATTATATTCTACATTGCGCAACTACGGTACGTATTTATGCTCAACTGGGCCCCAGCCAGTGGAACAGCCTCGATCGAGAGACGAAACACTCTTACACGCTGTAAACTCTCCACAAAATTGAAAGATAAATTAGTCAAATCGTACAAACTATATAATATTTCTATTCCTCGTCTAATTCCATCGCAACCTTCTACAGGGTATTCAGAAAGAAACGCAATCGTTTGGAGAATGCGTATATCATTGTAACCTAACCCTTTTCTTTCTGTTTCGGGTTGCGTTTCTTTTTTGAATACCCTGTAACTCTGTGCGCACCTATTATAGTTAAAATAACTAATTCTATTTCCGATGGATTGCCATAAGTCTTTTTTGAACACCCTGTAACTCTGTGCATACCTATTATAATTAAAATAACTAATACTATTTCCGATGGATTGTCATATGTACGAGTGTATATATATATATAATATATATATATGTATAAAAAACCTTTTATTAATACATTTTAATATTTCTTGTTACGTGCATTATATGCTCCTCGTACATGAACAAAGAGAACGCCAAATTCGTAAATAAATAAATAAATATTAACTACACCATTATAAATATTCGAACTGCAGCCCATCACCTTATTTACGCCTCTTCCCTCAAACAAATAATGATTGGGTTGTTTAACTTCCTCTTCGCAACATCTATGGTCATGTGACGAAGGGAACCTACGGTTTTACGTGGGATCCAAACGCGGGGTCGCTCTTGTCTGGACGCGGCGGACGGTCTCCCATACAACTACTATCCAACCGAATGTCGCTTAACTTCGATGATCAACGGGAAGTAGCGTTACGACACTGGCTACGACGTAACTCGTTCGAGTATAGGCTACTATGACCACTGGATATCCTATAGCCGACTAGATAACTAGATACGTACTCTGAAGACAAATTGAGGTGGCGCACCAACCTGTTATATGAAGTTTGCTTTCGATGATAAAGACATGTGGCGAAGATACAGTACCAAACCCTCGTTTGGTACTGTAATATGTCTCAACAACAACAACAACAACAACGAGACCAATTTCAGCCTTTCTTGTGGTGTGAATTGTCACCATTTTTACATCTCTTCAAGTTTACCTGAAATAAATTAAAGGCAATGAATCACACAAGGAGGACCAATTTTAATATATTATATATATATATATATTGAACATTGAATAATCACATCACAGTGATTATTCAATGTAGGTATATTCAAAGATAGAGTTTACGGCCAGAAACCTCGAGACTTCGATCACACGAAGACTTTGATACGCCAAGAGTTCGAGAGAGACGTTGAATAACATTGGTATGCATCAATTTTGCTGTCAAGGGTTTTGTAAGTGATTCTTATAGAGTTTTTCCTGCTGATTTCGAATCTGCAATCCGTTTTTCTCAATCAGCTCAGGTTATCCGGCTATGGCCTCATAAGTAAAATAGAATTTTTCGTGATTTTGTCAAAGCGGAATTGGAACAGTAACATCTATCATCACTTGTTTCACTTGTATAATATCTTTTTTTACTTTTCAGGCATATAGATAAAATATTTCATAATGAATAGAGCGTGTAAAAATGATCCCAATAGATTCTGCTACATATGTGGGACGGTTACCATGCCAAATAACCAGTCCCAAATCACTAAATTTGTGAAGACAATGTATAGAGCATACTTTGGAATTAAGCTAGGGGACCAGGACAAAAATTTCGCCCCTCATATGTGCTGCAAGACGTGCATTGAAAATTTGAGAAGATGGAGCAAAGGCAGAGCGAAATCTTTGCCTTTTGGAATTCCCATGATTTGGAGAGAAGGAAAGGATCACGTGACAGATTGCTATTTCTGCATGACAAACCTCCAAGGTGGGATTATAAATTTATTTTTCTTAAATATTTTGAAATCCTCGTATGAAACTTGACATAATATTCACCATAATGTAATATTCACCATATATAGCATAATATTCACCATAATGGTAATCATACATTTACATATACATATTGTTACAGAAAATACATTTACACATACATATTGTTATACAAGTTACATTTACATATACAATGATTGTATATTTTCTTTCTTTTTCATTCATATTGTCCGAAGGGACAATATGAATGATAAAGAAAGAAAATATACAGACTCCATCGACCTATTTCATATCTTACAGACCGCAGCCTTCCCTCACGAGCCGCCACTGTCTGAATGCTTCTTCTATTTCATATGCAAGTTTTATATCCCTGTTTCTGTGTTTCTATTTTCAGGAGTTAACAAGAAGAATAAACACATTGTTGTATATCCTGACATTCCTTCTGCTATGAGACCTGTACCCCATGGTCCTGGAATTCCAATACCCGACCCACCTCAAACCCTGGACTTCGATGATTCTGATGATGAATCAATGACCAATGCCAATGACCAGTCCCAGTCGTATATACCTCAAAATACCGCTTCAAATGAGCCGAGGCCTCTCAACCAGGCCAAACTTAATGATCTTACCAGGGATTTAGGACTTTCCAAATTAGCTGCCGAGATCTTGGGCTCACGACTTCGAGAGGACAACTTGCTGGCTCCGGGAACAACATTCTCCTGGTATAGGAAACGAGAGGAAGAATTCCGCAAGTTTTTTGCAGTGCACGAAAATACCTCTTCCTTAGTGTACTGCTGCAATGTTGAGGGGCTAATCGAATCCTTGGGCCTGCCATATAACGCATCAGAATGGAGGTTTTTATAGACTCGTCTAAACGAAGTTTGAAAGCAGTACTTCTCAACATTGGGAATAGGGTTGCATCAGTCCCTGTAGCACATTCCGTACAACTTACTGAGAGCTACGATAACATGAAAATTTTACTGGTGCTCTCGTATACGACCAACATAACTGGAGGATCTGTGGAGATTTGAAGGTAATACTAATATCATAAGTAAACTATTGCTATTGACTATGTTGTTTTTCCAAAGGTTATTTGAGAGCGTATAAGAACACTTAACTTCCCCACAGAAGTGATACAGTCCAATGCATAGATTTTTTTTCTGATAGAACAAATTCTCTAAATTCTTTAAATATTTTCATTTTTTTTCAGATTGTGGCATTTGTATTGGAATGCAAGGGGGATACACGAAATACCCATGTTTCCTCTGCAAATGGATAGCCGAGCGGATGAGAAGCACTATGCACAGCGTGAATGGGCATCCAGAGAGAATTTTGAACCTGGGTCGCATAATGTCGTTTCAGTGCCCCTTGTACCACCAACAAAAATTTTGCTCCCACCACTTCATATTAAGCTGGGCTTGATGAAAAATTTCATCAAATCAATGAATAAGGAGGGTTCAGCATTCCGATATCTCGAGAGTAAATTTCCTCATATATCTGATGCTAAACTAAATGCTGGGGTTTTTGATGATCCTCAAATTCGAACTTTGATCAAGGATACTCAGTTCGAAAACGCAATGACTCCAACTGAGAAGAATGCCTGGCAGGCATTCAAATCAGTTGTCACTGATTTTCTTGGCAAGCGTAGAAGTCCAGAATACGAGTCCGTTGTCGAAAACTTGATGGAAGCTTTCAAAGCTCATGGGTCGCGCATGTCCATAAAAATGCACTTTTTGTAGTCCCACTTGGACTATTTTCCTGAAAATTGCGGGGATTATAGTGAGGAACAGGGTGAACGATTTCACCAAGATATCAAAATAATGGAAGAGAGGTACCAGGGAAACTGGGATATCAATATGCTGGCGGACTATTGCTGGTGTTTGAAGCGAGACGTGCCCGAAGAAAAACACAGACGGAAAGCCAAAAAAACTTCATTCCTTCCTCAATAAACTTTTTTAAATATTCATTGTATGAATAAAAGTATTTATTCACACAATGTTTTCATTTTTCACGAGTGTTCTTATAATATTACTCGTATCTACAGTGTTTAAGCTAAAAAAATCAATAAATTTGGGGATAAAATTGGACTTATAATAAATGGCCAATAGAGAAAAAACCTGACCTGATTGAGGAAAACCAATGTCATTTTCGAATTCAGCATGGTCGAATTATACAATATGAGTTGAAAAAACCCTCACAGCAGACAAAAAAATTTCATATGCATACCAGTGTAATAACAAAGAATTGTGCTGCGCTATTTGTTGTTCAGTGGTTCAGAGATGCAACGTATGCATGAACATGATGGAGGACACTTTGAATAATTTCTATAGTAAATGATAAATATTATTCTCCACAAGGTAATTCCATTATTGTCGGTAAACCGACTTATGCCGCACCCTGTATATATATATATATATATAAACGATCCGTCAGAGAAACGTGAATGTATAGCTGTGCCAATGTGTGCCAAAAGTACCAAATAATACGTTGTTGTTCCATTTGAGTATTTAAAAACATTATATATATACTGTATATACATATATATAAAACCTTTCACTATGCACAATGAACGATCCAAAATATCGACAAAACATTATAAAAAACCGTTTTTCTCTCTTTCAAATAGTTTCGTTCCCTTCTTGGGTGGCGAGTCACGAATAATTTTTTTTTTTCTTTTTCTTCTTCACAAATAAATGTAATTTTGAATGTAATTTTACTGCATTCGATTTTAGTCCCATTTTATTCGCTAATTCAATTAACAAATTAACTTTTTCATTAACATTTTTCTTTTGTGGTTACATAAAATGAACAGAAATAATAATTTAACCGATTCTGATGTCCCAATTTCGAAAGAGAATTTTCACACACACACACACACATATATATATATATATATATACATATATATTAATGTGATTACTTATACTGTAGCTTTTTAAAAAAATCGTTGGTGTGTTTAAGAGCGTATATGGAGGGCTTCCAACAGTAGACGATAAAATCACAATTCTATAATGGTCTTTTTGTTGAAGGCTGAGAGTTACTCCGTTTTTTCCTATTGTAATACCATGGTTTCATTTTATAATTTAAACGCGCTGATGACTATCTAAATCTGAACATGTATGCATACATTATGTATATATATATTCCTAAACGTAAGTTATCGATGTTACACACACACACACACACGTGTGTGTGGTATAGATCTCGACAAGCGTGGAATAGAAATTACATTATTTCTGGACTAAACTTTATTATAAAAATGGGTTTGAACTGTTAGATGCGCCATTTACAAAAGATATACTCTTTTTTTTTAAGTCACTCCTATGACCTTACATGTCGAACAAAAGAAAATCGCATAGAAAACGGGATCTCAAAGGCGGACCAAACATATATATATATATATACACAGTGTAAACTCTTTGGGGGAAATTTTCTTAGATTTAGCGACAATATTTGTGTAACACTTCTTAAAGAAATGCAAATTAGTTTTTTGGGCCTAAAGAAAAAAAATGAGTTCGTTTTCTTTGATATTTCTTTGGGGAAATAAAGAAAGGATTATCTGTTCTTTTCTTTAGCATTTGATGTGGAGCTGCTTTAGGGTAAAAATTTTAAATTAAATGTTCGTTGGGAAAGATTGAATGTTTTATGTATGTAGGAGAATCCTCGCGGAAGGTCTAGCCTATGTTCTCTATAAGGCAAGGCAAGCTACGATAGCCTAGGCCTCCATTACTGAGTCAGCCTAGAGGAAGAATGTTAACGTTGATATAGTCAAAATGGGGTTAGGCCGGGGTGGAAGGGGTATAAATTCTTTTGAAAAGTTTAGATCGTAAAGTGATAGGGCATTATGCCCCTCACAATACCCACATTTTAGTATTATAAAATACAATTCATGCCACACTGAATATCTTTGAATCGAGTTCACGCTCTTTCAGAAAATGGGAAAAATTTCAATTTCGATTTATGAGTAACTAAAATAAATCACGTTTAGGCCTATTTTGTATCCAATTATTCACTCACTAATAATAATAATAATAATAATAATAATAATAATTTGTATAATATTTTAATCCTATTTTATAATGTGAAAATTCGAGGTTTTCTGTATTTGCCAAAAATATTGACTCTGTACAAAATGGGAAGTACACGAAGGATGTGTACTTTGGCTACTTCAAAGAGAGAGAGAGAGAGAGAGAGAGAGAGAGAATTGATGTTGGATGTAGCACTGAATAGGCTTGCAGAGCTGAACAGATTTTTTTTAACGCAAGTGTCGTGTTGCTGTATTCATAGAGAAAGTTCAGAAAAGTGAAGGCCCTAAAAGATTTTATAATATGTATGTACAGGGTGTTCTAATTCGTGAAAACTTCATATACAATATGAATGTACAGGAAGATACAAAGTGAAATAACAAATGCGGTCAGAGGAATATATATATATATATTGAATTCAGAATGGTCCCCTGAGGGTTTTACATGATACACACAGACCGTGTATGGAACAAGGAACTCTTCTGGAAAAATTAAATCCACTATAGTCTGAATAAGTAATGGTAAATGACAAACTATAGTTTTTTCTTTTTCATGATGTTAGCCCGACGTAGGGCAACGGGTCATTCGCAAAGAGGTCCCAAAAATATAGCTTCCCTCACCAGCTATCTGCAAAGCAGATAGGATCCAGCTTTAGGACAGGATCTAGAAGAGTTTCTTGCTCCATGCACGGTCTGCGTGTATTATATATATATATATATATATACTGTATATATAACGTAAAGAACGACGCTTGTATAGGAGATATTCCGCGCAAGACGAGAGAGAGAGAACGAAACAAATGAAAAAATGAGGTTCGATTCCCGGGTGGTTACCTCATTTTTTCATTTGTTCCGTTCTCTCTCTCTCGTCTCGCGGAATATCTCCTATACAAGCGTCGTTCTTTACGTTATTTATACTGCGTGTTCTTTGCAGTTGAATGTATATAATGTTACGGCATGCGGGAGGTGCCCCTTGGGGCATTGGTTTCTGCAGTATGTAGAGGAATTACGGCATTTGGAAGAGTGAGGCCCATGGTGTAATGGTATCGCATCTGACCGGCAATCGGAAGATCCCGGGTGGTTACCTCATTTTTTCATTTGTTTCGTTCTCTCTCTCTCGTCTTGCGCGGAATATCTCCAATACAAGCGTCGTTCTTTACGTTATTTATACTGCGTGTTCTTTGCAGTTGAATGTGTGTGTATATTATATTATATATATATATATATAGGGCCTCTCTCTCTCTCTCTCTGATCAGCGGGAAGCGGTGTTACTACACTGGCCACGACACAGACCTATTTTTATAGTGTATACTAGCCCTAAAACTGTTTAACAGCGTATCAAACGAACTGCGAAGTCAGCATATAATATATTAATTAAAGATGTTATAGGCTAACAGAGACCCTAAGATCCACTCCAGGCTAGCCCAGGAAAGAAGTAGAGGAAAAACGGGAAAAAGCATATGAAAATAAAGAATATTGAAAACTTATACCATGCGTAAGTTTTAAAGACTCTTAAAGCTTTCAAAGAGAAATAGTAGCAACAGCGGTAGCTCGCTATCGTCCTCCGGGCAGGTAGCAGTATATGTCACAGTATATGTAGCAGTGTATGTAGCAGTATATGTCACAGCTAGCTGTATATGTATATTGTATATTGGTACTTACGTATTATCGGGACTACCAAACTGTTTATTATGTATTTTTGTTTTCGTCATTTTCGTTTAAACTAACGAAAATATCACAACTTAACCTAACCAATCATCAAGGGCGTACAGTTGACCTAACCGGGCATTCAGTTGACCTAACAATAACCAATATTAACCTGTTAAGTCAACTGAATGCCCAGTTAGGTCAAGTGAATGCCCGGTTAGGTCAACTGAATATCCGGTTAGGTTCATTGAATGCCAGGTTAGGTTCATTGAATGCCCGGTTAGGTCAACTGTACGCCCGGTTAGGTCAACTATACGCCCTTGATGATTGGTTAGGTTAAGTTGTGATATTTTCGTTAATTTAAACGAAAATGAAGTCCCGATAATACCTAAAAATTTTCGAAGTACCTACATTCACTTGTAATAGATATTAAATAGCTCGTGCTCGCCCGCGGAGTGACCTAGGACCGGGAAACTTGACAGAGCACATCGGAAGCTCATGGGCTATCAGTTGGTGGTGGTTGCAGAATTTTCCGATGTGCCGTTTAGTCTGTGCACGGTTCCGAAGAAAGCGGACGGACACACAGACACATTTTAACTGAATAGTATATACAGGATAGTAAAGTATAGAACGGACAAGACTCCCTCCCTCCTCCACCAGCCATTGCTGACAGAAAATAGTTATAAAAGAAGATTTATAGGAAAGTAGGAAAAAGTATAATAAAAAGAACAGCTTCAGAGTTCATTCACACCATGCGTATATTTATCTCGTGTACCCAGCTACGCATTACCATGAAACGTTTGACTACTCAATCTAATCTACGCAAAGTATTTATTTTAAGGATTATTTATTTATTATAAACAAGAAGTCATTATTTCATCGTTGCATCACTTCTTCGATGAATGCCAAAGCTCACCGTGCTGAGAAACTAAATCTCTGAAATTAATTATAGTGCCATTCTTCGCGTTGAACTAAACTTATGATGAGGGAGCACTGATCCACAGGCATTTCCAACTAGTTAGCATACCCCATTTTCAAAATGCTATTACATATTTTTAAACAATAAAATTATGTTCTAATAACCAAGTTAAATAGTACATGATTTTCCGAAAACAAAAACATAAATTGAATCCCAGACTATATCCCCAAGTAGCATCCCTGAAACTGAAAACGTATTTTCGGAGGTTTAGGCTCCTGAGAGTTTTCCTCAAGTTTCTCGTCTCTACCAATATCTTACTCGAGTCTTATTTGATGGCTTGGAACCACGGTTCAGGATCAATACTCAGTTCAATAGGACTTCATTTTCGGGACTTGGTGAAGGTGAGTGTTGATTTCCACTCTCTTCCTACTAGGGCTGTTAAAATGCCGAAATTTTCAATACCGGTATTGATACCGATTATTTTGCCAATACCGGTATTGATACCGGTTTTTATATTAAAATATTTTTATTTTTAAATCACCAATTTAATAGTGAAAAAAAGTTAAAAATTCATCTTTCACTCGAGTGCCCATAGCCATAAGAATGTATATATGTCTTCTTATACCAGCTAGCCTGTCGACCGACGTTGACTTTAGTCAGTTTAGTGGCTTAAAGCACCCGAACTCGAATCCAAGTCCTTCAAAATGTAAGCCTTGTGTTTTATTTAACCACTATGCCATTTAATATATGCCACAAATATTAAGTCTTGAAAAGATCCTATAGCTAAGAATATCTAATATAGCTATAATATTATTGAATTATTAACAATCAACGAACGTTATAAAAGGAAAAAAAGAGTCCAAATTCTCATTCCCACGCGTGTTTATTTCAGAATCAGTGATCTGATGAATCGATTTTAAATGAACAAGTAATCCGCTTGTTGAACCTCCACCGAACTTTATCACTTTTTTACACTTTAAGCACTCTGCTTCGTTCTGATCTTTTTTCTTAGTAAAATAATTCCAAACACTTGACTTTTTCGACATTGTACGTACGTATATAAGGGGGGAAAATTACTGTTGTTCAATGTTCGCAAAAAGAGGCCATAAGTTATCTTGATTGGAGGAACTTTGCTGTTGCAAAACGTTTTCAATCGTTTCAAATACATATTCCTTCGTTTTCAGTCTTAAGACGACAAAAAACGTTTTCAATCGTTTCAAATACGTATTCCTTCGATTTCAAACGACAAAAAACGTTTTCAGCAATTCTTATAAAACTTAAAAAGGTCAAATAAGAATCTATGGCATATCTATAGTACCTATAAGTAGGTAATAATGATACATTAAAATTTTTTTTATTCTGAGGATTTCGAATATTTGTGTCTTTTTAGGAAAAAAGCAAACCCCTAAGCTCATATTTTTTAAATGCAATTCATATTTCGCCTAAAACAACTATTTAAAAAAAAATAAAAAATATACTTCCAATACCGGTATTGACATCCACGGTATTGGTATTGTCTCTTTTTTCTAATACCGGTAGAATACCGGTATTTCAATACCGGGATTCGGCCTACTTCCTACCCTCGTACGCGTGGTTGTTCAGAGACTTTGAGCGAGAACCTATCCAGTTAGGTCTTGAAATTATTCAGAATGATACGCTAAAAAAAAAAATTTAATAAACCAATAAAGCAGCAAGTGTTCAATGTGTCCTCCATTATTATGAATGGCCAATTGTAGCCTCGTGCGTCACACTCTGGCCAACTGCCGTAGAAATGGTGTCTTGATCGAGCTCATTTTACGCTGTTAAAATGCGCTCTCGAAGTTGACTGACATCCTGAATATTTTGTCCGTAAACTTTGTCAATTAAACGTCCTCAGTGGCGCGCAACGCTACAATTGGTCATTGATAATAACGGAGGAGGCACTGAACACTCGCTGAGTTAATGCTTTATTCAATTTGTTTTTGTTCCTCGTAAACACTTCTTTAATGATCAACTAAATCTCTAAATTACCGACGTTGTCAATTTTGCTTTTTAACAACTATTGTTCATGTTGAACTTGTAAAATGGCGACTCATCCGATTTAAATAGCTCTCTCTCTCTCTCTCTCTCTCTCTCTAGGACAATAACAAAGGATTTTATACAATTTCCGCTTCAATTAGTTATCCTTGGAATTGTGTGTGTGTGTGTGTGTGTGTGTGTGTGTGTGTTAAATGAGTGAATGTAGTGAAAGGAACATAATATTTTAGTTACAAAGATATGATGTAGTAATACCGGATTATGCTGTATAGATATATATAATTGCGAAATATTTGCACGGATCAGAATATCATGAAGGACGCTTTTCATATGGGAATGTTGTTCGCGCATGATACGGTGGATGTTGGCACGTGCCCGCTGCGTGCATGATGTAAACATGAAGAATGAACAGAGGGGCAGGGTCCCTATTGCGTAGTTTTCGGAGGATGGGGTGTTTCGTGATGAGACGAACGCAGTAACACTATGATTGTACGAGTGGCGGGAGGGTACAATACGCGTAATTCCGTGATAAAGAACTGGGTATGACAGACTCTCGTTCGGTACGACGACACTTTCCTTATTGTACATACCCTGGGTATCGATCGCTGCAGTGGTTAGGTTTGAAGTATGAGAAGAAGAAGCGTGATTTGCGTTGTTTAATTTCCTTCATAACGGCAAAGGTCATGCGACAAAGGGGACCCACTGCTTTACGTGAGATTCGAGCCACCTACGTACGGGTCGCTACATTATCTTGACGCGGAGGACGCTCACCCATCCAACCACTGAACAAATTCAATGCCGCTTAACTTCACTGATCGAACGGGAAGCGGTGTTTCGGACAAGTAACACGACAGTGGATGACTGTGAAGATGATGTAAATAAGTTAATGTGTAAATTGCGTGGCGCAACGTATTTTAATTGCCCGTTTCCAGTTTGCATTTTCTGCATCGTGGGCACACGTGCCAATTAGCTATTTTGAAGTGATATCACTACTGAAGGTCAAATAATAAGTGGCTAAACTCTTCTTCATAGGCTCATACAGAAACTCAAACGAAACCCACCACTGAGTATAGGAGTAGGAAACGCTCTCTCTCTCTCTCTCTCTCTCTCATTATATATATGTATGCACTGTGTGTGTGTGTGTGTGTGTGTGTGTGTGTGTGTGTGTGTGTGTGAAGCTCTAACAACAGAAAGAGTGAAAAGGCTTCTATTATACTCATTTTTTAGCTACCCATCCTTATACCAATTAAGGGCACTTGCGTGCTTCTATGCCCATTATTTACGGACTCGATGTGGGAACCTTTTAAAAATGTCCTTCCGTTTATAAATCTCTCATGCCTCGAAGCCTCACTTGGTACCCATTAGAATAAAAATTAAGCTCACATATGTCAAGACAGAGCCCAGCCCTTTAGGTATCGCGTTTTGGGGGAGGGCCAGATTTTTCGATTATGAGAAGCCATTTCAAAATCAATTAGGGCATGTATTATGGATGTTCAAGAGAAGGTCAGTTGGTATCGGGTTAAGTTTAAGAGTGTGATGATGTTGCCAAAACTGGTATGTTCTACGCAGGGCCGTTTCCTGGCATAAGCAGATTAAGCGGCCGCTTAGGGCCCCGCTGCTAATAAGGGACCCCTAGACGGGCTCCCAGGTCATAGCTCAGTGGGCAAGAATAGGAATATAGCTCAACTTATTATTAATATTATTGTTATTATTATTATTATCCTTATTATTAATATTATTATTATTATTATTGTCGTATCAATTAAAGTATTTGTATGAGACAAATGTGATAAAACGGAGACAAACGAAACGTTTTGGTCGTTCCGTGTAAATAACTATTGAGAGATCTTATTTCTATATTATTTAACTTTAATTCTTACTATATGTTTATACTCTCCTAAATGCTTAATTTTTCTAGCATTGTAAAACATTATTTCACTAATTTACTAATTATTAAGAGATTTTGTAACACTTTAAAACCTACGATTATTTTCGTTATGTTTTCAAGTTTATTAATTCTTTTCTCATCTTTTTCAGATAACGTGAATTTTGTTGGTTAAAACCTAAATGGTCTCATTATTTGAATGGATTTGATTAACGTTACAATTATAACAATTATTATTATTATTATTATATCATTATTATCATCATTATTATTATTTAGCAGATTAGTTGTGGTTAACTAGATGTGACCGTGCATCTTGAAAAATGAAACGACATTATCCATCAGGAGCCGAAAAACGGAAAAAGAAGAAAAAGAGGAGAAGTTGTCCAGTAGCACAGGTGAGATGTGCCACGTTGCCTGAACTGTAATCATAAGAACATACAAGTGGCCCACTTGTATGTTCTTATGATTACAGTTCAGGCAACTAGGTTAGGTAACCATCAAGCTAGGCAAGTGCTCAGGAATCGTGTAGAGTAAGCTAGTCTCTGTAATATTTATATTTCGAAATGTGAAATTTAATGGATCACATCACCTCAAATTCTGTTCACACAGATCAATTATCAAACAAGATAAGAAAGACTATT
This sequence comes from Bathynomus jamesi, assembly GCA_023014485.1. NCBI lineage: Eukaryota > Metazoa > Arthropoda > Malacostraca > Isopoda > Cirolanidae > Bathynomus > Bathynomus jamesi. The sequence goes on from JAJOZX010000268.1 coordinate 1,567,459, forward strand.
TTAGCAAAAATTAACAGAATATGTAATGTTATGTTCTTCTCAGGAGCACTACTGAAATATTTGGAAAAGCCATCCTCAGCAAAGCCTGATGAGCATCATGAGTCAACAGCAGGACCATCCTCTATGCAACCTCAAACACCAGTAGAAGTAGAGCCTGATGAACCAACAAGTGGCCCATCTTCTGTTCAGCTTCAAACACCACACACAGGCATTTCTACTGAGCAACAAGAACCAAGATCTGCTCCACCGCTTGATCCGTATGACTGGCCAGTTGTCCTGTCAGATGCCTTGAAGACAGATCTGGTGTCTCGAGGACCATTTCAAATCAGTCCAGATTTCACATTCCCTAAAAGAGAGGACGGTAGAAGCGTTCATCACCATTACATGTACAGAACATTAATTAATGGGGAAAAATAAAGCGAAGCTGGCTGATGTACTCTAGAAGGAATGATGCTCTTTACTGCTTCTGCTACAAGTTGTTTTCAAGGAAGTTGTACGAACTAATTACGGATGGACTTTCAGACTGGATAAACGTTGGTTCGCTTCTGAAAGGCCATGAAAATAGTTCAGAACATGCAGATAACATGGCAACATGGAAGGATCTGGAACTGCATCTGGAACTGCGGCTAAAAACTGGGAGGACCATTGACCAAACTGAAATGTCATTAATGGAGGTAGAGCGAAGACGCTGGCGAGATGTTCTCACACGTCTTGTAAGTATAATCCAATCACTGGCAGAGAGAAACCTTGCTTTCAGGGGGTCTTCCTCTACATTGTACAATCGAGACAATGGCAACTTCTTGAAGGAGGTTGAGCTGCTTGCCAAATTTGATCCAGTGATGAAACAACACATCAGCAGAGTCGAAAGTGGCCAATATAGTCATTCAAGTTACCTTGGAAACATCATTCAAAATGAGCTCATTGGGTCCATTAGTGGGAAGATCTTGAATGCCATTGTTGCAGAAATAAAACAAGCTAAATATTACTCACTCATTTTAGACTGCACTCCAGAAATAAGCCACCAAGAACAGATGTCGATTATTATCAGAAATGTTAAAATGGGTGAAGTACCAGAAATAAAATAATACTTCTTGGGCTTTCTTGAGGCTTCAGAAAGTACAGGCCTGGGTTTATCAGTTCTGATTCTGAAGAGACTAGATGAACTGAATATTCACTTTGATGACTGCAGAGGACAGTCATATGACAACGGAGCGAACATGAAGGGCAAGAACAAAGGTGTTCAGGCAAGGTTATTAGAGAAGAACTGTCGTGCACTCTATGTTCCGTGTGGGGCTCACACTCTGAATCTTGTAGTGGCTGATGCAGCTAAAGCTTCCACAGATGCCATCAACTTCTTTGGCAACGTATAAAAATTGTACAACCTTTTTGCAGCAGCTACACAGAGATGGACAATCCTAAAGAAGCACGTGACGATAACACTCAAGTCTTGGAGTGAAACCAGGTGGGAGAGCCGGCTTAAGAGCATTGAGGCTGTACGATACCAAAGCCACAACATCAGAGAGGCCCTGTTGGAAGTCAGAAACAATGTCACAGATGCCATAGCCAGGACTGAAGCACAAACACTTACAGAAGAGGTAGGGTCTTATCGTTTTCAGATTTGCACAGTAGTATGGTATGACATTCTTCATGCAGTTAACCATGTGAGCAAACTTCTGCAGTTTGATGTGGCAGTCAACCTCCTCACAAAAACAAAAGACACTCACCAGCTACAGAAACACAGGTTTTGTTGCAGCACAAGTTGTAGCTAGGGACATATGTGAGGAAATGAATGTGGAGACTGTGCTGAAGGAGAAGAGGCTCGGATCCACAAAAAAGCACTTTGCTTACGAAGCTCCTGACCAACCATTTACAGAAGCCTTAAAGAGGCTGGAAGTCAAATTTTTCAATGTGGTGGTGGATTGTGCCATCGGGTCAATAAATGAGAGATTCAAAACATTAGATGATGTGAGGGACATATTTGGGGTTCTCCTAAACTTTACCACAATGAACAAGGAAGACTTGTCCTGCAAGTGTGAAAAGCTCTCTAAGATACTGAGCTCTGGAGCTGACTCTGACATTGATGGAAGAGAACTGGCCCTCGAAATTAAGAACTTGCCGACTTTACCTTCACACAACATGGCTGCATTGGAGCTTCTCTCCTTCATTCATCAGAAGCAACTGGAGGAACTATACCCAATCCCTGGGTTGCACTAAGAATTGCCTGCACTCTACCTGTGACAGTAGCGTCAGCCGAGAGGAGCTTCTCTAAGATGAAGCTAATCAAGAACTACCTCAGATCATCAATGGGGCAGGATCGCCTCAGTGGCCTTGGCATCATAAACATCAACCAGGACGTTGGCAGGGAGATTTCATATGATGATGTTATTGATGATTTCGCCCAGAAAAAATCTAGGAGGCAAAAATTTTGAAGATACAAACTGTTCTGTATAACTGTTAGCTATTACACGATTGTATCGTAGAGTAAGTAATTGTTTGGTAGTTGATAATTGCATTATTTTTTTATACATAGGTCTGTCTCATTTATTCTAAATAATGTATACGCTAATTTTCAGGAATTTCATGAGTATTTTTTCTGTTTGTCTTCTGAAAGTACATATTTGTTGTTTTGGACATAAATGTTTCATTAAAATTGTTTCATAATTGTTTTTTATTAACACAACCATTTTTTGTATGTGTGTGCTGAGGTCATGTAGTAAGGCGTGAGTTGGTGGATGGAGGGGTGGGGCCTCAAATGGGTATACTGCTTAGGGCCCCCTAATGGCTAGAAACGGCCCTGGTTCTACGTGCCATTTGTAAATTGAGAAACAAAATAATTGTGTTTACACATTTCTACAAATATTATGTATACAGTTTCCAACGCCCTTCGGTGGTGTAGTGGTTAGCACCGTTGACTACGAATCTCCCGGCCCCAGGTTCGATTCCTGGCGAAGGCAAACGGCACTCGGCAAATACTCGTTCATCCTTCCATACAGAAACAAGGTTGGTAGATAAATGGGTACCCTTGGTAGCTTAGTGGTTTGGCCAAGGTTACACGAGCGACATAATCGCAGTGGCTGTTGCACACAAACTACATGAGCTGCGACAAGTCGCTGCGATTTTAGGGCACCGTGGCAGTGACGCTGTGACAAAGTCGTTTGTATAGCCTACCCCACTTGGAGCAATACAACGCAGCCGGATGCAACAAAGACTAATTGTCGCAGCGACTGTCTGCCGTGTAGTTTGCCCCCCCATTAGGAAACAACAATACCTATTCTTTGCGATTTCTCGTTGCAAATTCGTCGCAGCAACAAAGTCGCTCGTGCAGCCTTGGTCTAAGACGCTGGGCTGCTGATCGGGAGAGTGTGAGATCGAGTCCGGGGCGAGGACTTTGTAATTTCTGACTACCCGGCGTAGGTCGTGGTTTGAAGTCCACTTTAAGCTATAGGCCTAAGGTGGGGCAACAAACTTGAACTTCGTCAACATGAACAATTGGTCAGGGATGAAGTGTACTGTTGAGCACACGAAAAGCCATGCGATCCCTTATATATTATATATATATATATATATATATATATATATATCACAGGGTGGGCCGAAAGTCTGGATCCATAGGAAAATATTTATTTTAATACATAAATTACAACAAATGGTAAATACTTAAAATGAATATCAACTTTAACTCGTAAATGCGTATCCGTGATACTGTACAGTGGTTCGTACTCCAGTATAAACAACAAATTATAACAAATGCTCAAATTGGCGGCCTCTGACATCGAGACACTTAGGGATGGAATTTATGATTTTTAATAATTCTTCGAATTGACGTTCTCGAGATGCGTGTTTCATTTGATAATCTTCTTGTTGACTTTATTGGACTATTCGTTAAAGTTTCACATACCATTGCGGAGGTATTTTCATCAGTTGCAGTTTTTGGACGACCAGAACGCCGTCGATCATGTACACTTCCTGTTTCTTTGAAACGTTTAAACAACTTGCCAACAGTCGCATGTGTTACTGGATGCTTATCAGGATGATTTCTATTGAATTCGGTAGCAACTTCTCTGTGTGTAGCGCCCTGTCTTGCGTACATGAGCGCAAGTTCTACCCGGTCTTCTGTTGTTAGATTCGAAGCCATTTCTGGGCTGAAATAAAAAAAGTATTTGAGTATTTATACTGGAGTACGAACTACTGTACAGTATCACGGATACGCATTTACGAGTTAAAGTTGATATTCATTTTAAGTATTTACCATTTGTTGTAATTTATGTATTAAAATAAATATTTTCCTATGGATCCAGACTTTCGGCCCACCCTGTATATATATATATATATATATATATATATATATATATATATATATATATATATATATATATATATATATATATAATATAACTAAAAATGTAGGAAATAATCAGCCAAAGAAAAATAATAATAATACCAAAATTAAGAACTTTGAAAATAATAAGAAAACAAGAAGTAGAAGCATAAAAAATATCTTATGTAAATACTACGCAAAAGGAAACCAGATATCGGGATGGGCAATGCATCTACGCACATCCCACATTATGCAACACACATTACACAAGTGGATATTGCAAATTTGATAAGTGCAAGTTCCACCATCTTACGGTCTGCGACACCTATGCAAGATATGGGAGGTGCAAATACGGACAAAAATCCGTTACCAACACAATTCAGCTGCTAAGTTCTATCCAGCAAATACAAAGTCAGCTGACAAATATAGGAATCCGAGAGGCGGACAGAAGATAAAAAGAGGCAAACTCTCGGAGGACCACGAGGCAATGAAACCGGCACCACAATTGGAAAACGAATCGGAACCACCTGTATGCGAAAACGATAGAGAAAAAATTAAAATAATCCTAGCCAACTTTCAGGGCCTTAAATCAAATCATTCCCCGGACAAAGTTTTATACCTGAAAGGACTCGTGCAAGAAGCCGGAGCAGACTTCGCATGCCTCACGGAAACTCATCTGAAGGACTGCCAGGCGAACTGTGAAAACTGAGTCTTGTGTTGACAAAAAAGAAATACAAATTGACAACTATAACATCCTCCGAACCGCCAGAACAGTGAGACGTAAAGGAGGATTGCTATTTACACACGCGAAAGGCATATGGCAGAAATGACTATAAGTACCTCAAACAGCTACGTAGAATGTGTAGCAGCAAAAGTTGAAAAAATTAAATATGGTACTAATTGTAATGTACAGACCCCCAAAACACGCCAACCTCAAAATTTTCAGATTCCATTACAAAGGTAAGAAACTGGGTAAAAGATCTACACTCTCCAACCCCAAATATTTTTCTGTGGTGATTTTAATTTCCCATTCATGAAATATAAGAGGTTAGGAAAAATATATGTATACACCAGGACAAGGGGGGCACACGAGAAGACCAGGAGCAGATAAAAATGCTACTAGCTCTAGCTGATGAATTTATGTTAACGCAAGAAATAACAGAAAACACAAGAAAAAAACAACTGCCTAGATTTGGTATTCACAAACAACAGCAACCTAATCGATAATGTAGAAATATCCCCAACCATAATATCCGACCACAACATCATTGAAATAACAACCAATATAAAAGCAACAAGAAAGGAAAGAACACGAACAACAGAAAGAAGCAAATTCGAAATTTTTAATTTTCACTCCAAAGCTATAAACTGGGAAGATATTGCATCCAGCATGGAAGTAATAGATTGGAAAACCATTTTCGAGGCCAAGACAACGCAAGAGATGCCAATGATTTTAGAGAAGACGTTAGAAATTGTGGAAAGACATGTCCCAAAAATACAACAAAGAGGAAAGAGAAGCAGGTTCGAGAGACAAAAGAGGTCATTGTTCCGAAAGAGAAAAAGAGTGACTGCAAAATTAAGTAACTGTAAAGATAACATCAGAAAAATATTAAATGATAAACTGCAGAATATCGATGACGTCATACAGGAACTAACTGAGAAGCATACAGAAAAACAAGACGACGCTATAAAAGCAATAAAGGATAACTCAAAGTACTTCTATAATTTTGCAAAAAGAAAGTTGAAAAACCATGCAACTATCGGACCTTTGAAAAACGAGAACAGTGCTTTATCTGATGATCTAACAGAAGTATCTGAAATATTAGGAGCTCAGTACGAATCATCTTTCAGTATCACAAAAACTGACAAACTGATATGCAATAGAAACGCGTTCTTTGAAAAACTACAAGGGGAAACTATAACGGACTTCGACTTTACGACAGATGATATTACACAAGCTATAGGGAAACTAAAAACACACTCAGCGGCAAGACCGGATAAATGGAATGCCACACTGATCAAAAACTGCAAGAATGCAATCGCTAAGCCCCTATACTGGATATGGAGACGATCACTAGACACGGGAGAAATACCGGGCATCCTGAAGAGCGCGAACATAGTTCCAATATATAAAGGAGGAGATCGATCCGAGGCCAAAAACTATAGGCCAGTGTCGCTTACATCTCATCTCACTAAAATATTTAAAAGAATAGTTAGACAGAAAATATTTGAAAGAATAGTTAGACAGAAAATCTATGACTTTATGGAAACTCAGAAAAAATTAAATGATTACCAACATGGGTTTCGGTCGGGCAGATCATGCCTATCACAACTAATGGAACACTACAACAACATTATTGATGCACTTGAAAGTAATGAAAACTATGATGTAATATACACAGACTTTGCCAAAGCGTTCGACAAGTGTGACCATGGAATCATAATAGATAAACTGAAATATATGGGAATAACAGGAAAAGTAGGGAAATGGATATATAATTTCTTTAGTGAGCGGCGGTAAGTCGTTACAGTACAAGGAGTATCTTCATCAGAATCAGAGGTCCTCTTCATAATCATGCTAACTGACATAGATGAGGACCAGAGACAGCACAGTAACATCCTTTGCCGATGACACAAAGATCAGTAGAAATATAAGAAACCCAGAAGATATAGGATCTCTACAAACCGACATAAACAGAATCTACAAGTGGACGGAAGACAACAATATGAAGTTTAACACAGAAATTTCAGCTATTACGGTAGGGAAAAAGAGAAGACCTAAAATCCATGGAATATTATACCTCAAATGGACAGGAAACTCAGAGAAATTCTAGAGCAAAAGATTTAGGGGTTGTAATGACAGATGATGCGAAATTTGAAACACAAAATAAGATAGCAGTAAACAGAGCAAAGAGAATGATGAGGCAGATATTGAGAACCTTTAAACCTTTAAACGAAGGGATAGAAATGTAATGATTCCTCTGCTGAAAACACTGATCATACCCAAATTGGAATACTGCTCGGTCCTAACATCCCCATATAAAAAGAAGACATTAGACAGTTGGAAGGGATTCAGAGAAGCTTCACAGCCAAGATCAAGGGGTGCAAAGAACTAAATTACTGGGAAAGGTTACGCGAACTAAACCTATATTCAATGGAAAGGAGAAGAGAGAGATACACCATTGTTTACACTTGGAAAATAATGGAGAAACTAGTCCCTACTCTTACTCTGAACCCTGGAACTCCCCAAACAACGGTGGAAACTAGAAAAGGAAGACTGTGTCGTGTTCCCAAATTAAAGGCGAGACAGGGAACATCCTTAACCCTGAAAGAAAACAGTTTTGTTGTGAGAGGACCAAAACTGTTTGATCAGCTGCCCAAAGACCTAAGGAATACGAATGGTGTTGCAGTGGACATCTTCAAAAGAAGATTAGACGCCTGGCTCAGAACAATCCCCGATGAGCCGGGCGTACCTGGCTTTGTGAGGTGGAGAGTACAAGAAATCAACTCAGTACTTCACCAGGCCAACTCGAGAGGAGGGGCGACAAGCTTGACCTTCGTGAAATGAGGAATCATCGCGCGGAACCTTTGAGAGGTTGAAAGGTATATTATATATATATATATATATATAATATATATATAACGTAAAGAACGACGCTTGTATAGGAGATATTCCGCGATGAGAGAGAGAGAACGAAACAAATGAAAAAATGAGGTAACCACCCGGGAATCGAACCCGGGATCTTCCGATCGCCAGTCAGATATGATAACCATTACACCATGGGCCTCACTCATTCAAATGCCGTAATTCTTCTACATACGCGCAGAAACCAATGCCCCAAGGGAGCACCTCCCGCATGCCGTAACATTATATACATTTAACTGCAAACACGCAGTATAATTAACGTAAAGAACGACGCTTGTATAGGAGATATCCCGCGCAAGATGAGAGAGAGAGAACGAACAAATGAAAAAATGAGGTAACCACCCGGGAATCGAACCCGGGATCTTCCGATTGCCAGTCAGATATAACCATACTTATACTGCGTGTTTGCAGTTAAATGTATATAATGTTACGGCATGCGGGAGGTGCCCCCTTGGGGCATTGGTTTCTGCGCGTATGTAGAAGAATTACGGCATTTGAATGAGTGAGGCCCATGGTGTAATGGTTATCATATCTGACTGGCAATCGGAAGATCCCGTGTTCGATTCCCGGGTGGTTACCTCATTTTTTAATTTGTTTCGTTCTCTCTCTCTCATCTTGCGCGGAATATCTCCTATACAAGCGTCGTTCTTTACGTTAATTATACTGCGTGTTTGCAGTTAAATGTATATAATGTTACGGCATGCGGGAGGTGCCCCCTTGGGGCATTGGTTTCTGCGCGTATGTAGAAGAATTACGGCATTTGAATGAGTGAGGCCCATGGTGTAATGGTTATCATATCTGACTGGCAATCGGAAGATCCCGTGTTCGATTCCCGGGTGGTTACCTCATTTTTTAATTTGTTTCGTTCTCTCTCTCTCATCTTGCGCGGAATATCTCCTATACAAGCGTCGTTCTTTACGTTAATTATACTGCGTGTTTGCAGTTAAATGTATATAATGTTACGGCATGCGGAGGGTGCCCCCTTGGGGCATTGGTTTCTGCGCGTATGTAGAAGAATTACGGCATTTGAATGAGTGAGGCCCATGGTGTAATGGTTATCATATCTGACTGGCAATCGGAAGATCCCGTGTTCGATTCCCGGGTGGTTACCTCATTTTTTAATTTGTTTCGTTCTCTCTCTCTCATCTTGCGCGGAATATCTCCTATACAAGCGTCGTTCTTTACGTTAATTATACTGCGTGTTTGCAGTTAAATGTATATAATGTTACGGCATGCGGGAGGTGCCCCCTTGGGGCATTGGTTTCTGCGCGTATGTAGAAGAATTACGGCATTTGAATGAGTGAGGCCCATGGTGTAATGGTTATCATATCTGACTGGCAATCGGAAGATCCCGTGTTCGATTCCCGGGTGGTTACCTCATTTTTTAATTTGTTTCGTTCTCTCTCTCTCATCTTGCGCGGAATATCTCCTATACAAGCGTCGTTCTTTACGTTAATTATACTGCGTGTTTGCAGTTAAATGTATATAATGTTACGGCATGCGGGAGGTGCCCCCTTGGGGCATTGGTTTCTGCGCGTATGTAGAAGAATTACGGCATTTGAATGAGTGAGGCCCATGGTGTAATGGTTATCATATCTGACTGGCAATCGGAAGATCCCGTGTTCGATTCCCGGGTGGTTACCTCATTTTTTAATTTGTTTCGTTCTCTCTCTCTCATCTTGCGCGGAATATCTCCTATACAAGCGTCGTTCTTTACGTTAATTATACTGCGTGTTTGCAGTTAAATGTATATAATGTTACGGCATGCGGGAGGTGCCCCCTTGGGGCATTGGTTTCTGCGCGTATGTAGAAGAATTACGGCATTTGAATGAGTGAGGCCCATGGTGTAATGGTTATCATATCTGACTGGCAATCGAAAGATCCCGGGTTCGATTCCCAGGTGGTTATCTCATTTTTTCATTTGTTTCGTTCTCTCTCTCTCATCTTGCGCGGAATATCTCCTATACAAACGTCGTTCTTTACGTTAATTATACTGCGTGTTTGCAGTTATATATATATATATATATTATATATATATATATATATATATGGGATTGTACTCAGAATGGTCCCCTGAGGTTTTTTTCATGATACACACCGACCGTGCATGGAACAAGGAACTCTTCTGGGAAAATTAAATCCACTATAGTCCGAATAAATAATGGTAAATGACAAACACTATACCGTAGTTTTTTCTTTTTCATGATGTTAGCCCGACGTGGGCAACGGGTCACTCGCAAAGAGGCCCCCAAGAAATAGTTTCCCTCACCAGCTATTTGCAAAGCAGATAGGATCCAGCTTTGGGACAGGATCTAAAAACTAGTGTTTGTCATTTACCATTATTTATCCGGACTATAGTGGATTTAATTTTCCCAGAAGAGTTTCTTGTTCCATGCACGGTATATATATATATATATATGTGTGTGTGTGTGTGTGTGTGTGTGTGTGTATGTATGACACTGATATTCGTCCTTATCTTTTGAACCATGTATGGGATGTTATCAAAAGTTAACGATTCGTTTGGAAGATTTTACGAAATAAAAAAAATTAGTTTAACTCCAGCATATAATGAAAAACATCAAAGAATTTAAAATAAATTTAAAAAAAATTAAAATGCAAAAGTTTTCGTACATTTACTTACAAATAAATTGTTGCAATTCATTCAGATTCAAAGGTTTCTCTTGCAACCACCTTTTTTCAAATCAAACCATAAATTCTCGATTAAATTGAGATCTGGGCTTTGAGTGGGCCACTCGAGAAGCTTGAAATTCTTTTATTGAAGCCCTGTCATGGTGTTCTTACTTTTATGTTTTGGATCATTATCTTGTTGCAGTACCTAATTGCAATCCATTCGCAACTACCAAACTGAAGGCAATACATTTTCTTCTAAAATTTCCCGATATTTCTTCGAATTCAAGATTCCATTGGTGACAACGAGCTTTCATGGACCAGAAGCAGTAAAGCATCCCCAAAGAAGCAAGCTACTACCACCCCTATGTTTAACCGTAAGAAGGATGTTTTTTCTTCGAATGCAGTATTTGATTTCCGCCAATCATACCGTTGCTCGTTGTTCCCGAATAATTCAATTTTGGTCTCGTCTGTCCACGGAACTTTCTTCCAGAATGCAAATCCATCGTTTTGATGATCCTTCGCGTACTTTAAACGAACTACTTTGTTCGCTTTTCGTAGCAGAGGTTTTCTTCGTGCGACTCTTCCATGCGGACGATTCTTTTTCAATGTACGACGTACAGTAGAGGGATGGAAATAGATCTTAAACAGTCTTAATGTTTGACAAATATCACCCGCAGTCACTCGTGGATTCGCAGCAGCCATTCTTTCAATCCGCCTAGCTCTATGTTCTGAAATCTTACGAGGTCGTCCACGCTTTGGTAGAGTTTTGATTGTTCCAAATCCTTCCTTCATAACTGCAGCAGCCAGGTCCGGCGCCAGCCTGTTTGGCGCCCTTAGCAGGACTGCAGCTGGCGCACCCACCCGCCTCCCACTTCACGATTGGGTTTGTCCACAAAGTAATCAAGGTACCATATTGAAGAAACTATTTGCCTTACACTGATCTATTTTAATTTGCTAATACATACATTTATTATAAATTATAAAATCATTTCACAGTTCAAGAAAGTGTCATGACCAATCAAAACAGCGAGTAAAGCGAGGCATATGTAGTAACAAATCAGAACGCTCAAAAGTGCTAAAATATGCGTGCAAAAAGGACATATCTACTGTTTTTTCCAAGCAAGAAGGGCATATGTCACATAAAAACAGTTATTCGCTTATTGACGACTCCCGGCACTCATATTAAGCCGTAAATAAGCCGAGTCGCTTATTGACGACTCCCGTCTGTGCGCGCAACATTTTTAAATCGCTTATTTACGACTCCCGTCCCTAAAGGGTTAAAGGTCGTGATAGTGAAAGTTCTATAATGACCCAATAAGATGAATAAGTTAATTATGTAAATATCAGTCAAGCTAAACTGGTGTACATACGTCGTACAACCTTTCATCATTTGTCTATGCTTCTCATTCCTTCATTATTTTTTTCATGTTGTTCTTACATAATACTATCAGACGTGCACAGGGCGGGAGGCGCTGGCGCCCCCCAGATCTTTGGCGCCCTTAGCATTTACTAACCTCGCCTAATGGAAGCGGCGGCCCTGGCAGCAACCGTCGTAAATGGAATTTGAAGTTTTTCTCCTATCTTCCTATAACTTTCCGCGGACTAGTGTGCGGCAATAACGTATCTCTTAAGATCCGTAGACAGCTTTTTACCACGACGACCCATTTATTACTAATAGCTTATACAGTCATCCGTCTTTCATGAAGGTTCAAAGAGAACATTCTACAATTCAGAATTGCCAACAGTCTCTAATCAATAAACAGCCAACTACTAATAAAAATTTTAAATGCTTCAAGCGAAAGGTGGGCACACAAAGTACTAAATAATGATATAAATAAATGTACGAAAACTTTTGCATTTTAACTTTTTTATTTTCCTCGAATTCTTTGAGATTTTACATTATATATTATTGGAGTTAGACTAATTTTTTATTTGTTAAATTTTTCCAAACGAACAATAAATTTTTCATAACTACCGTATGTTATGCATGATACACAAAAGATAAGGACAAATATAAATGAAATATTTATCTGTACGAATACTTGAGTACCACTGTGTGTATATATATATTATTGATTTCCCAATATAGAAGGATTCCATATATCTTAAACTCACACTTTCTCTATATGAATCTGTATGAATCTTCATGGAAGAGATATTCTGCATTCCTTGTCAAGTTCGTGAAAGGAGATTTTGACAAATGTGCATTTGAAACAGCGGTTACTGCAAGAGGCTCTCGATGGCCAAAATCTACAAATTAATTGCGGATTAAGCCAATCCGAAATACAAAATTTTGAACAACGAAATCAGAAAAGTAAAATAAGTCTCCCTATATACGTCTCTCTATATGTTTTTCGACACTTTCTCATTTCTTTTCTGTCCAACTCTCTAACGCAAGGGTTAATCGGTATTTTCAACCTTTCATCTACTCATCCGGTCAACTCTGGAACAATCTTCTTCAATCCATCTTTCCCCCTGCTAATGACCTCCAATTTTTCAAACGCAGAGTGTCTAGGCATCTTGTAAACCCTGGACTTTGATTTTTGCTCTCTTCTTCTTCTATAGGGTGGGGGGGTGGGGGCGCTTTTGCGAGTATTCGCCCTTGGTCCCTCCTTTTCGCATAGAAAAATATAGAGAGAGTTTCACTGGGTATTTAGTTTACCATTCCTTTACTTTGAACCTTTTTCTCTTGTCGCCAAATACAACCTCAACTTCGTTAAATGTCCTTTCATTCAATTTTCAATTTAAGGACGCAAAATTTTCACGTGAGATTCACGTTTTTAACCAGCCATTAAAACGAGATTCATTTTCTAACCAACATCTAAAATGAGATTCATTTTCTAACCAACCTCTAAAATGAGATTTATGTTCTTCACCAACCACTAAACGAAACTCATTTTCGGACTAAGCGCCAAAATTTCTCTTCCTAACCAACCATTAAACCGATATTGATTTTTCCAACAATTACTAAACAAGATTCATTTTTTAACCAATTACTAAAATAATATTCATATTTTAACCAGTCACCACGCGAATGAGAGTCCCGTTTCTAACGAACCACTAAAATATAATTCATCTTTCTAACCAACTACGAGAACGAGATCCCTTTTTTAACCAACCAATGAAATTGATATTCATATATTTTACCAACAGCACAATTGTGTTTCCAAAACGAAGGGCGTTTTATATACCAAGATAAACTTGAGCCCCGAGATGAGAATAAAAAATAGCTTTATAAATTGAAGCTTTATTGTATTTCGAATTGATACGCTGCGTAATATCATTCTGTCAGGTGACGTACGAAGCAAAGTTTAGTGACGGGACATAAGTTTTCATTTCCTGATTAAGTTTTATATATATATTGTATATAAGGACGATAGCTCCTCACCATTCTCTCTCTCGTCCGAGTTAGTTTTCTACCAATTTTACATTTTGTTCTAGGTGAAATAGAAGTCGCTTTCTTTCTACACGATTTTGTCATTTTGAGCCCAGTAAAGCCTAAAGCTTAAGGGTCAAATTAAATTAAATAAATAGTCGAGCTTCACAATTATTTATGTCATTGTAAATTGTAAAAGTAATGTATTTATTTTATTAATTAATAAAGATTATTCAATACAATTCAGTTCATATGTATTAAACATAATATTACCTCTATAAGGTTAGATTAGGTTAAATTATAAATTAGGTTACATCAAATTAAGGCTAGCCTGTAAGTTAGGTTAGGTCAATTTAGATTCAAAAGATTTGGTAACATCGAAGTATAGGGGCTAACTGACGTCTTAGGAATATACTCGTGTGTGTGTGTGTGTGTGTGTGTGTGTGTGTGTGTGTGTGTATCCTTTAGAGGTCGTTTAAGGCAATTAAAATACTTAAATTACCCTTCGGATTCGTATTTTTATTTAAAAAATGCAAAATATTTGTGTGTAAGATCACGTGTATGTTTGTCAAAGTTTGAGTACAAGGTCTTACTCATTTCACTTTGTTTAAAACTTAATTCCGAGTTTAGTCCCTATTTTCGGGACATGCTGATACATCAAGAAAGCGTTCCTCGGGACAGTGGGGACAGTCTCGCAAAACTGGGACATCCTACAGTTTAAAAATCTCCGCTCAGATCCCAATTTACATTTGCATCCTTTTAAATTTTGATAGTGTAGGCCTAAAGGCAAAACAAAATAGTTCTGGGTTTGTCTGTTGTTGTATGGTGTGGACACTATAATTAAAAGGTCCTCAAAAAAGACCAAATCTTCCTAAAGGTCTTCTCTTATACTCGTACTGTTTTTCCCTCAATTCGATACCCTAAAACGCTATTTAGGACTTTCGGCATCGGGCATCGGGCATTTAACGCCCTACTCTAACCTAATCTTAGTGCCATCGAACGAGGAAGGTCGTAATAAGTGTTTGGGACGCGGTTGAGGGCTCGAAGAGTGGTTTCTGTTAAGTCATTCAATAGTGAGGTACTCTTTAATCTAGACTAACCACGTAACCTATCGTGACCTAGCGTAAGATACTAAAAGTGTTACCTCCCAAAAAAATTACCCCACTTCATCGGTGAATTATCATATATCCGAACTTTCTTACCTCCAGATGCGGTATGTGTGTGCGCGCGCGCACACACACACACACACACACAAAGGTTTTGGTTCTGATTGGGGACCAAGAACCGTCCAGATTCCGGATTAAATTCCGAATCAGAAATCCGAATCTCCTATGCAGCTATGTTCTATATACTGTATATGAAAGGTCGAGAGGAAAGGTATGTATTATATATATATATATATATATATGTATATACACGCCATATGACCCCATACATCCACAGATTCCACATAGATATGGCCCTATACCCATAGAAATCGAAAAAAAAAAACATTAATACGTACAGTATAAGCAGTTACCTTTTTTAACTGGCAGAGAGAGAGAGAGAGAGAGAGAGTATATATATACGAACTCTGCAGAAACGACAGTTGTTTTTATCAACACTTGAATGGAAGTCGACAAAGGTGTAGAAAAATGAGAATGAAAAGGTCTGTTTGTATATACAGAGATCCCGTCTATACATAAGAAACTCCAATGCATTGATCATTTGATCATTATGTTAAGGATAAAAATTGATCAAAAGATAAAAAAAAATGATCAAAAGTTTATAAAGAGAAGAAAAAGAAGAAATAAAAATATAATTACGAAATATTAAATAAAAAGGGTACAGAAACGTATAAACAGACGGGCAGCGATGAGGGTATAGAAAATCTATGCAAACATATATTGTATAATTATACGAAAGAGGGTGGGTACATGCATGGGTATGTATACAGAAGTCTATAATAAGAATTGGCATGTGTATATATATATATTTTTTTTTTTTTTGTCGTGATGGAAAGGCAGTTAGTAACTATTTGTCAACATGCATAACCATTTATATATATATATATATTTTTTTTAAATAGATTTTATTTATAGACAATTATGTGTATACCCGATGAAGGTACGAGGGTACAAATGCCTTTTCAGGACTTCTCTCGTCATGAATATATAAAAGGATAACTTTTTCATACGACATTTGTGTACGAAAAGAAAAGCTGAAGACATAAATCATATGTATCGTATATATATATATATATATATATATATATATATATATATGGGACGAATTTCACAATTAAACACGTGAAATGAATAAATGATGCAAACCCACAAGGAAAAAGAAAAACGATTCCTAGGCCTTTCGTGTATTCAGAGCTACACCTCGTCAGGGAATGACGTCATTCCCTGACGAGGTGTAGCTCTGAATTCGCGAAAGGCCTTGGAATCGTTTTTCTTTTTCTTTGTGGGTTTGCATCATATATATATATATATATATATATATACAGTGTGTGTGTGTGTATAGGAATTAAAGTTAGTATAGGCCTAATAGAGTATTTTCCACAATTAAAGGCTTTCTGCAGATATATTATGGAACAGGTCGATGTCAAATGCATTCTATTCATCTCGGTAAATATAATATATAGGCTTAAAATAGGCCCAGCTTATAACCTTTATTTTTAGATAAGCCTCTGTAAATAATCTATCACATATTCAAAGCCGAAATTAATATATATACACGTATATCGTGTCATTATTCGGGTATTTCTATATCTGGGCATGCATTATATAAGAACAAATGATGTGGGTATGCCTTTCACTCGACTATGTGATATATTATTATAGGATATCCTAAAGACTCATGGTTCTTGTCACATGTTAGTGAAATATGTCGAGTAATATCTCATTATGACAGAGAGAGAGAGAGAGAGAGAGAGAGATTCTCTGTATTCAATCGCTTTGAATAAATAAAATTTGCCCCTAAGTAGCTTTCTACCCACTAATACATTTTCATTTAATAGAAAACTAGATCTAGGCCTATAGGAATTTTTAAGATTTTAACAGGCAGCCATTTTTTCTTTTTTTTAAATTGCCAAAAGAAGTATAGCTTTAATAAGCTCAAGAATTTCTGTTTAACTCATAATTATACCATTAACATTGTGAAGTTCCTTTTAAAAGACTCAATTATATCCCATTATGCACCAACACGGATTGGGCATTATACCGACAGATATAATCCGTCCTTGGTGATTAAAAAAATAAATACCCTTATTTATATTTATAATTTAGTATTATTATTTTTTGTTGTACACGTTTTTACTTAATTAGTGGGCATAGTGTTTGAAAATATTTATTTTTCGGGGTATATATGTATAGCATATTTGTGTATGGAGACAAAATTGCGTGGATTTAGTCTGTAAGGAATTTGGTATTAGCCAAATATTGTCCGTTAAAGTAAACCCACTAAAAATAAAATGCACTTCAAAAAGAAAGATAAATATCATAAATATTTAAATTATTTTCATTCTTAGCTGATAAATCTTTATTTATGATTCAGGGAGTGTCTATAATGCATTAAAATTACGGCCATGACAGCCACAGCATAGCCTTTATGAATGGGTAATATATTTACAGCTTCATGTTTATGTAAGCTTAACTAATAAAGAACTTTTTCACAGCTCTTTTTTTTTAAGTCAGTGGGTTATATCTTCCGTAAATAATTTAAATTTATGCTAAAAATTTGTCCTAGGTACTTACCAGCTTTATTTAAACATAATATCCAAACCAATTCCCTAGGCTAAGGTATTGAAATGAGCTATTATAATCACTATAATAATAATACATTTACAAGCCTAGCTTAAGCCTAGACGCAAGATGGTGGAAATTTCGATGCGCGCGCATCTATATATGAAAAGCTTTATGCGCAAAAGAAACCTTAATAAATTCCTTTATATTTCACTCATTTAAATTTATCTGAGGTCAGGCACACATCCTGTTCCGTATAAAAGATACCTTTTATAAACAAACCTTCCATCTTTTGTGTTTACCTGCATGGCCAGGTGATAATAAATGAGGTACAAATGAATCAGTAATGATATATACGCTCATTCTGTATTCAAATTCAGACACCTTTTAAATCAGCCATCTTTGTATTTGGATATCGACGGTTCAACTTCTTGGGAAAAAAATATATATACTAACCAAGGTAGATTAGACGGAAGTACGGGTGTATCTCCCACGGTACGATAATGTACCGTGTGTATATATATATACATTTTAACTGCAAACAACACGGCATAATTAATGTAAAGAAAAACGCTTGTGTAGAAGAGCGTTCCGCACAAGATGAGGAGGGAGAACGAGCAAATGAAAAATGTAGGAGAATTACGAGTACTCACTGATCGGGGTCCTTGGTGCGGTGGTTAGCATATCCGACCGGCAATTTGATGATCCCGGGTTCGTTTCCTGGGAGGTGCCTCATTTTTCATTTGCTCGTTCTCCCTCCTCATCTTGTGCGGAACGCTCTTCTACACAAGCGTCATTCTTTACATTATATATATATACAGGGTGTCCCATAAGTTCGGCATCATAGGAAAAATAATAAAAAAAGGCAAAACAAAAGCTTTTATTTACAGAACGTGCTCAATATGTCCACCATTGTTTTCAATACACAAATTCAGACGTGATACCCAGTCAGCAAGCACACGGTGAATGATGTCAGGAGTAATGGTGTTACATGCCCCAATAATGCGCTGCCGCAAATGTTCAACACTCTAATTTTCTCTGCGTATACCAGCGCTTTCAAGTGGCCCCAGAGATAAAAATCTAGTGGCGTGAGATCCGGGCTTCTAGCTGGCCATTCCACAGGCCCTCGACGTCCTATCCAATGACCAGGGAATTGTTGGTACAGGTATTTCCTTACTTGGGTGCTGTAATGTGCAGGAGCGCCGTCTTGCTGGAACCATGTTGGGAAATTTCCTTCTTCGTTCAAGACACTGGGAAATGCTTCTTCCTTGAGCATACGTAGGTAGGTGCCTCCAGTGACATGTTCATCGAAAAAGAGGGAGCCTATGATGCGATCCTTCCAAATGCCACACCATACCATCACCCGAGATGCACCTTGTTCCTTTGAAGAGGTATACCAGTGAGGGTTGTTTTGAGACCAGTAGGGGGTGTTCTGTCGATTTACCTCACCATTTCCATAAAAAACAGCCTCGTCACTGAAGAGAATGGTGGACGGGAAATTGGCATCCCGAGCATATTGTTCCGTAGCCCATTCACAAAATTCCATCCGCCGGTCGGGATCATCTTCGCTTAATTTCTGTAGGATCTGAAGTTTATATGGCTGCCATTTGTGAGCCTGAAGAATGCGATGGATGCTACTTTTCGACACACCTGTCTCGGCGGACAATCGCCGAAGAGACTTATTGGGACTTCTGTTAAAATGAGCCAGGATAGCAGTCGTTGTATCATCGTCAGTGGACCTCCTTGAAGGTCCACTGCGTGGTTTATCTTCTATGGATCCTGTTTCCTTAAACTTTGCAACAAGTCTGCTAACACAACTCTGTGTTATTGGCTCGCGGTCTGGATGCAGTCTGTTAAATTCAGCAGCGGCCTCTCTTTGACTCCGATTTCCTATGAGTAGAATTATCTGGATTCGTTCTTCCTTGCTCACAGACATTATGGCCTGTAGAAAGAGAAAAATATGAATTATGGTTTGTAGAAATAGAAAAATATGAATTTCTCCTATGATGCCGGACTTATGGGACACCCTGTGTATATATATATATAGAGAGAGTATATGGGGTGAAACACGCGAAATGAATGAATGATGTAAACCCACAAAGAAAAAGAAAAAATTAGTGAAAGTCCTTTTGTGTATAATTTTTTTTTCCTTGTGAGTTTGCATTATATATACGTATATGAAGCATACATATAATTTAAAAAATAAATTTTAAATTATTGGGGTAGGGTTGTATAGACCCCACCGCTTGCCGACAGGAGCAGCTTGCTTCGCATCTCCTGCGATACAGGAGAAGGATTGGAATGGGAACCCATCCATCCCTCTTTCTTCCCATGATGGGCACCAATAACCTCAGACTGTATCCGGGCTGTTTATGGCTCCGCGCCCCAAGTTTTTGGAACACGGGATTTTTGGTAATATATGTATGCATTTAATTTAAAACTAGGAATAGGTTTATTATCACTTTTAAAATAAAGCTAATAAATATCACATAAGTTTATATACTCGTAGTAATCCCATAAAATTTTAAATAGAAATTAATAGCGCCATTTTGAACTTAAAATGTATACACTGTGTGTGTATATATATATATATATATATATATATATATATATAGGCCTATAGTTTGAGTCTCGAAATAAATTAATTTTCCTTGAAATGGCAGAGAAAAATAAGGTGGCACTCAAAACAGTCGAATCGAGCCACATCCTCCATTTCCTAATGGAAAAAGGAAGAAGTAATGGCACCCCCATTAATACGTCTCGTATTCACTATAAGGAGGCTGGCACTCGAGAAAAATGATTGGCATTCGTAAAAGGAAATGATTGGCACTCCCACAGAAGAAAACGGCTGGCACTTAGAGAAGGAAATGATTGGCACTCCTACAGAAAGAAATATGTACATAACCTTCGTAAGAGGAAATTATTGGCACTCGTAAAAGAATTAAGCGATAGGCATTCGTATAAGGAAATCAGGAGTCATAAGGAAGTCAGTCGTAGAAGAAAGAAATTTAACTAGGCACCCGCAAAATAAAACAGTTGGCACTCATGTTATGAATGGTTGGCAGTCATAAAAAGGTTGTTACTCGTACAAAGAAAAATTAATAAGAATTATAACTAAATGTAATGGTATTCCTGACGATTTTGGTGCCTTCCAATCATATAATTCGAAAAAGTGCCAAAACGTAATAAATCAAATTGGTCGGTTCACAGTTGGTTGGCATTTAGGTGTCAAACGCTGGTTGGCATGAAATTTATATATATATATGACCTTCCAGCAAGTGTCCTGACCATACTCGAGAACTAATTGTTCTCAGTATGTGGTCATATTACTTCGTACCTTTCCTTTTTCTCCAATCTTAATCTTGATCTTAATCCTCAAGTGGATTTAAATTAGATTAAAAATAATCTTTGTTAGGTTAGATTAACTCTAAATGGGTCATTTACAGTTGATGATGCGTTAGTTAAAGCACAAAAGATTGTAAAGGTTGTTGTAGAGATTAGTGGCAATTTGTTAATTTTTATTATTTTAATTTTATAGTTGTGGAGAGAGAGAGAGAGAGAGAGAGAGAGAGAGAGAGAGAGAGAGAGAGAGAGAGAGAGAGAGAGAGAGAGAGAGAGAGAGAGAGAGAGATTAGAACCAAAATAACATAATTAACTTTATAAAAAGGAAAATATATTTATAAAAAGTCAGCGAAAAGGTCATAAGTCTTGACTCAGTTAAGCGGACTGTGTTTCCTTGGTTTTGACCCGATAAAGAGAATTGGATCATGTGACCTTATAAGTATCAATTTTCAGTATTTTCCTTTTAACTCCAAAGCCAAAGGTTACTGGCAGCATTTATGGTATAAACATTACAACAGGTGAGTATTGTTGTTCAAACATTACTTCATAAAATACTAATATATTATATATATATATATACTCGGTGGTGTAGTGGTTAGCGTCGCTGACTACGAAACCATCGGCCCCGGGTTCGAGACCCGACGGCAGCCGGCGCGCAGCGAAACCCAGCTGTTCATCCTTCCACACAATAAAGAAAGTGGTTGGTAGATAAATGGGTACCCTAAGTGGCCTAGTGGTTAAGACGCTGGGCTGCTGATGGGGCGTGGTTCGGATTCCACGTTAAACTGTAGGTCTAAGGTGGAGTGAAAAGCTTGACCTTCGTCAGAATGAACAATTCGGGCGGAAGCTAACCAAAGGTTTATAACCAAAGGTTTATATATGTGTGTGTGTGTGTGTGTGTTTAACAAAAACAATATTATTGTATTAATATGCAACACAGATTAATAAAGATCTCAACACCCAAATTAAAAGTATTATTAACCTTACGACACTCATAAGTGGAGCGTGATTAAAGATTGCATCATAAATTTATTAAATGATGATTACACGGAATCCTACAGTGGCATAAACAGGAAATATGAATCGGAAAATACGAGCTAAACTGAATGTAAACAAACTTCCACGAGAGATTTACTGCTAGCATGCGAGCCTATACTCGCGTACACAAGGGCGCATCCGAATGAGATGTTAAAAGCCTTAGTAGTTTAGCGTGAAGTCATTAATATACCAAAACCCTTCGAGAGTTTTAATTTTTTAAAGGAATATTTTTATCTTTTTCCCTCTACTTCTTTTTTTCTACAAAAGTGGGTTTTATTACTGTTTTGAACATAGCCGGGATGCGCTAGCTTCGTTTTACTTCAAAAGATAAAATGTTAAATGCGGAACGGAAGCCAACTTCCTGCGAGCATATTAAATTAGATCCTCGTTCGAATGTTCTGGTTTATTTTAAGGTTAATGATGATGGGGCTAGAAGAGAGAGAGAGAGAGAGAGAGAGAGAGAGAGGAGGAATCCGTTCTGTGAAGACATAATTTCTAATTTTAAGTATAAAGTATATTGAAGCCCCAAAGAGCAACTACAAAATTAGGAGTGCCAATATTATATATATATATATATATATATATATATATAATATATATATATATATATATATGTATGTGTGTGTGTGTGTGTGTGTGTGTATGTGTGTGTGTGTGTGTGTGTGTCCCAAAAGTAACGCAACCCAAAACAGAAAGTTTCTAGATTTTTGATCAAGTTATCAAATGTAGCTTATAACAGCTGTAAATGTACCCTAATTTAGAATAGACTAGGTCCTAGAGACCATCTCTAAGCGTAAGCTAAGCAAACTAAGAAAAGCCCGAAACTTAAAACTGGATTAGGCAATACTACGGCAAGTAGTTGAATTTCAATTTTAATAGTGCTGTTCACAAAATAACAACACGTGTGTGTGTTGTTGAAGCATATTTTGCCAAAAAAATTCTTCAAACAATGTCAAGCAGAGTTTGCATGTAAATGTGGCAGTACCAAACAAAAATACAGTTTCTCAACTAGCAGAACAATTTTAGGAGACTGGTTCTACGGATGATAACAAAAGGAGTTGAGGCCCGGATGTGGTTGCTATAGGGATGTATTGAACGATTTACAGGAACGGCTTACACCTTCGCCGAGAAAATCCTTACGGCGGATGTCACAGGAGATTGGAATGAAAAGGTGCACCATCCATAAAACCCGCAGGAAATTTTAATTTTATCCCCATTATGTCCAAGTCGTCCATGAGTTGAATGGTCCACCAGATTGGTTTAAGCAGTTTCTTCGCTCTCATCCGAAAATCATAGACACCATTTTCTTTTCTAATGAAGCCTGGCTGCATCTCGGTGAGAATGGCAACAACCAGAATTTGAGGATTTGGGATACAAAGAACCCACATAGTCATCATCAGGAACCCCTTCATTGCCAGAAGATAGGAGTGTGGTGTGCAGTCTCCAGTCTCGCAGTCTCGCAGCGAAGGACAGTTGGACCACTTTTGGAATTGAATAAATTTTATTGATAAAATAAACACAATTTTTACAATTTTTGTTTTTACAATAATTTTAACATAAATAATTGTAAAATTGGCCTATTTATTTAATTTAATTTGGCCTTTAAGCTTTAGACTTTTCTTTATGAAAACCAAATGCTAAATGATACGGAGACATATCATTGAACAGTTCACTGCACTGTTACTTCTCGAAGAACGCCATGCGTAGTTCCATCAAGATGGGGCACTATTTCATATAACTACAGAAACGTTGAAATCCTTTAGAATTCCTTCGACGAGAGAGTAATAAGCAAGTCCCTTTGTCCGTCTTGATTCCATCGGACTATTTCCTATTATGAGGATATGTCAGAGAACGATCGCATACCATACTTAGGATGTGGATTTCATGAAATCGGAATATAACAGCCTGTATCGACGTCATGTTTTGCCAAACATGCGCAAACGTGTTATACACGTACCAAAGAATTAAGATGATTGTCACTTTCAACACTTGTTGTCGGGTACTGTGTTCTTATTCACTCAGCTAATAATTAATCATTCATGAAGACCAGAAACTGACACAGCTCTCACACTTAGTGCATCCCACTGCACTGACTCCTGCGTTATTATTATTACCAGGACGATCGGGATTCGAACCCTCGACCTCAATGTTTTCACATCGTTTACGGGTCTTATCCACCATTCCCGACATACCATAAAAAACTCTGAGTTAAAAAATTTGTTTTGAAATCAATGTACAGACGGTTTCTTGACTTTTAGGACATCGTGTATATATATATATATATATATATATATATATATATATATATGGGAGAGAGAGAGAGAGAGAGAGAGAGAGAGAGAGAAACACCTGTAATTAACTTGAAAAGCTAAAAAAAAAACCAACTCCTGCTACTAATGTTTTTCCGCGATAAGAATTGATAGTCTAAAAGCGACGAAATTGAAATCTCACAAAAAGCATTTTTGCTCTGAAAAGAATATAAATCAAGAAATATTTTATCTTTACATTCTTTTGTTCTGCCTTATAAACACACACACACACACACACACCACACACTCACACACCTCGACTGATTTTCATGTCAAGCCAAAAGTGATCTGCGGTGTGTACATGCATAAATTTTGGATTTTGTATCTATAACTAATTTTTATCGCATATCTCACTCACTTGTTTTAGTGAATTTTTGGGTGCTTTATAAGTAATTTTCTCTTTAGTATTGTATATTTATTTACTTGTATATTTACTTATTCATCGTGTTACTGTAGGTAGAGCATACTGTACTTCTCACAAATGACTGTAGAGTCGATTATGGCTTGTATATTATTCTGGCAATATGAGGATTTTAATATTATATAATTATTCACATCCATACCTCAGTACAAATAACATACAAAATGTGATTTTAGGAGTGTGTGTGTGTGTGTGTGTGTGTGTTATGAACAGGACACTTAAATCGTAAAAAAATTCCTCGTGCAGTTAATGCTTATGACATATCACCATATCTGCGACCGTGTAACTTGACACTCAGACAGTGGTCATAGTCAGGGAGATAGACGATAGATACTTGAAAATCTTATGTGTGCAAATGAGATACGCTTTATAACAGTATTACAAATCCTGTCAGACAAATAAAAAAACTATAACCACTGAGATCATGTTCGCTATCACTCTTTTGCGAGGAAGTTCGTGCAATCCTTAAGCGAGACATTCACACACCGCAAATATTGTCATGGTGACGTAAAGAGCGAGAAACACACCGCAAATATTGTCATGGTGACGTAAAGAGCGAGAAACACCGCAAATATTGTCATGGTGACGTAAAGAGCGAGAAACACACCGCAAATATTGTCATGGTGACGTAAAGAGCGAGAAAACACCGCAAATATTGTCATGGTGACGTAAAGAGCGAGAAACACACCGCAAATATTGTCATGGTGACGTAAAGAGTGAGAAACTCGTGAACCAACGCAAATTTCTGTTTAATCGCTTTTGTGTAAAAAGAAAAGTAATATAAGCCATATAGATGATATACAGATCTGTGATAGTTCGGAGGTCTGTTCTATTTTGGGATGAGTTTCAGTATATATATATATATATCTATATGATATTTCATATAAATTTGGTTCCTTGCGAATGTAATACGGGGGCCTACACATTTTGACTCCGAGGTAAAGAAATTTACAGAAATACTGCAGACTGCAACTCGGTTGTGGATCTAGTGAAATAGTAAGTAGGATCATTGGTCCGGGATGCCGAAAAGATCGACTTGGTATCAATAAAGGGATACCCAAATTCTGCGATAAGATCTTGCTGATATTAATACTTAAAAAATTCCTGACTCTGAACCAATTAAAACTCGTTGTAGGAGTGGTTTTTTTTTTTTACTTAAATACCTAACCAACATCTTAAGTGTATTGGTTTTGGACCTTTTTAGAACATTTAGTTCCATTTCAAACATAATCTTCTCATAAGTTGTTCGTTTTATTCCGATGATGTAAAATAAATGTAATTTCCTTTGGTTTTATGAAAATGTTAAATTGTAATGACCTAACCTAGCATAACCTAAATCTAACCTAACCTGACCTAATGTACACCTAACCTAACGTAGTCTAATGTAAACCTAACCTAACCTGACCTGATGTAAACCTAACCTACGTACGTAGTCTAATGTAAACCTAACTTAACCTGACCTAATGTAAACCTAACCTAACTTAATCTAAGCACAACCTCACCTAACCTAACCTAATAATCCCACATTTACAAAGATTAAAATAGAATTTAACACTCAATCTTGACTAGCTTAAATCTAACTCATTTTTAGATAATACCTAACCTAGCGTAAGCTAACAGATGAGTCGTGGGTTCGAACCCCAGAGTTGCTTAGAACGGGACGGTTGTGTTTTTTGTATCTTACGTCATGACGAAGCGGCGGACCGGACACTCCTCTTTAATTGACTCTGTCTGAGGTAGCCCATGCTCGGGCCCCTACCCCCACTTCCTTTGGGGGATATGGGACATGGATATTATTTATATATATATATATATATAAAGTACTGTCAACAAATTTGGAAACGCCACAAAAATTGACAAAACAAAAAGGCCCCATATTTTAGTTTAAATCTATAATTTGGCAACAAATGTTCCTAAATAGCTTAAGTTTACTTGTCCACGTTACGCATGCGCAGTATAAACACTAACCTACAAGGTTATTGATTAACTACCTAAAAACATTCTTACAACTGCTGGTGTTAATAACTCATTGCGTTGGTGCACCATTTAAACTTAATCAATCGATCAAACAATCAATGTTATCCTCAGGTATGTTATCCCTCAAGTATGTATCCCTCAGGATGTTATCCTTTATTCTTTTTATTGAAAATCAATTTTAGGCTATCGCCTTTTTCATTCGTTGCTTAACTATAGTGAAATGGTTATGTTCATAGAATATTTTCAATATAAGCGTGTAATGTAATGTGTTTTATATAAACATTCTGTGTTTTCTAAATCATGTATCGAAACGCCTCGAACTCTTTTGCATTCTACTGACTTTTTCATAGGCAATGGTTCCAGTACGGCAGATACTGGAAGATATTCGCATAAAGATGGTGACTTTACGAGGAGAAAGATATACTATTAGAGAAATTGCTAAAAAACTGGACATTTCCGTAAAAGGGGTGTGGGGCACTATCAAACACCATCTTGGAAAGAAGGCCAAGATAAATGACAAAATCTCAAGACCAGTACATGAAGGTTACATGCCCGAGAGACGGAAGACAATCGAATCATAGTTTGTAGCAGGACTTCAATTCCTCATAGGGCACTAACGTTTCGGTCGTAACGATACGGCGTCGATTGCATGAGGAAGGGTTGCGTGGAAGGTTTGCTGACAAAAAACCATATCTGAGACTAGAAAACAAGTCTAAGTAGGTAAAATATGCACGAGATCATGTCCAATGGATGTCGAATGATTGGACTAAGATGGACAGATGACTCAGAATTTGAAGTCTTTGGTCTAAAAAGAGACATTACCAAGGACGGCGACAGGATGAAAGACATAAGGGCAAAAGGGGTACACACTAAATTTTGACACACGTGCACACACACACACACACACACACACACACATACTGTGTGTGTATATATATATATATATGGGATGAATTTCACAATTAAACACGTGAAATGAATGAATGCTGCAAACCCACAAGGAAAGAGAAAAACGATTTCAAGGCCTTTCGTGTATTCAGAGCTACACCTCGTCAGGGAATGAAGAGAGAAGGCAAGATGCCCATAAATATATACAACCTAGCGGAAACCAAAGCAATTTGCACATACTTAACAAGAGTTAATGAGAGGCAAAAGGAATTTTAACAAGATATTGTCAATTTTATACATTCCCGCACTGTTATTGAAATTGTTTTTAAAATGAATAAATGCACATTCTAGAATATTTCTTCTATTATATCTCTGTTTTCAACAAGCGCTTTAGAACTATCCCACTTGATGCTATGATTACATCTATACATATGGTTAAACAAAGCATTGGAATTATTAGTTGTTTTACACGCATATTTATGCTGTTTTACCCTAATATCTAACGTTTTACCCGTTTGGCCTATATATACTGAGTTACATTGTGTACATCCAATCGAATACACACAACCAACAACATTTTTTGGGCTATTCTTTATTAGGCGTGATTTAACAGTATTATTATACTTAAAGACTACATTGATACAGGTATATAGATGATATTTTATGCCTTTGGCCTAATAATTTGGATGTTGACTTATTTCTTGGTAGGCTCAACAATTTAGTCCCATCTTTTAAGTTCACAGTTGAAAAAGAAAATGATGGAAGCCTATCTTTTCCGGATCTTAAAATTTGGAGATGCTCTAATCAGTTCAAATTTGAAGTCTATCGCAAGGCTGCTAATAATAACTCTTATGTGCATTTTTATTCTGATCATCATCCCTCGATTAAATCCTCTATTTTCTCTGCTATGTTTCTTAGAGCATTGAGAGTTGTCAGTCGTGAGTTTTTAGATTCCGAGTTATGCAATATCATGAATATTGGTACTAATTATGTTATCCAATTTCATTTTTTAGATAACTGTCTTAGGAAAGCCAAGAATAGGTATTATAATAATGTAACTGTAAAGGAATTTGAGCATAAAAATATCCTTAGCCTACCTTACCATGTTAATTTTCAATATTTTCCGACTTCACTTAAAGCAATTGGCATCAATGTAGTCTTTAAGTATAATAATACTGTTAAATCACGCCTAATAAAGAATAGCCCCAAAAAATGTTGTTGGTTGTGTGTATTCGATTAGATGTACACAATGTAACTCAGTAGAACAGCTAATAATTCCAATGCTTTGTTTAACCATATGTATAGATGTAATCATAGCATCAAGTGGAATAGTTCTAAAGCGCTTGTTGAAAACAGAGATATAATAGAAAGAAATATTCTTGAATGTGCATTTATTCATTTTAAAAACAATTTCAATAACAGTGCGGGAATGTATGAAATTGACAATATCTTGTTAAAATTCCTTTTGCCTCTTATTAACTCTTGTTAAGTATGTGCTAATTGCTTTGGTTTCCGCTACGTTGTATACGGGTGTCAGGAAATGATTGCCCCCCCCCCTGTAGAGCAAAAACTAGAAGAGATAGATAAAAACCGGCGAGACCACTTGAAAGAGCGTTAAAATCTGAATAAAAACCATTATATTCTATTCCTGTGATTTTAATTCTTACCATTTTTTCCCCACAGAAACCATGGCATCATCTATTTTGAACGATTCAGAGAAAAAGCGAGTTCTTGACCGCATTCGAGCTGTCACATTTCGTGAAGCAAAGGAAGCTGGTGCAACTTTCATAACTCGACACTGGGTGGCTGAGAGATTAAAAAGATCAGAAGACTTTGTCAAAAGGAATTGGAATAAGAATCCTGAAGATTGTGAAACAGAATTTCGAGGAGGAAGACAGGAGAAATTACCTCAAGAATCGAGACATTGTGCTTGCTGCATCACGGCGCCGAAAGAAGAGCTGCTCTGAAGTAGCGAAAGAGATACTTATCCGTCGTGGTAAGATAGTCAATCGGCAACTTGTGCATCAATTTCGAGTTCGCCAAGGCTTGAGTGCTTGGCATGAAATAGCTAAGCCACGGAAGAGTGATCTTAATATTGAAGATCGGCTATGGTTTTGTGATTATCTTGAGGAATGGACTGAAGACGATTTCCTTCACTTGGTTGTCAGCGATGAATTCTTCGTTTATGTCTCCAGAAAACCAAATTTTCAGAATGATCGGGTTTGGGCAACAACTCCTGATGAAGTCCCAGACGACCAGAAGTAACGAGAAATAGTAAAAAATCCAGCATGTGTGGGTGTTTTCATTATGTTCTCTATTCGGAAGCTCATCTGGGTTATCAAACCAAGAGGAACCAGTTGGGATGGGCCTTATTTTCGAAATGTAATTTTAGCCCAACATGTAATTCCGTTTTTTAAAGACCCCGAGTGTGTTTTGGATGTTGAACAGGCAACCTTTCTTCACGACAAAGCCCCCTGTATGAAAGCACTTGCGACTCAACAACTGCTTAAGGACAATAACATTGATTTTTTCGGAAATAATGAATGGCCTGGCAATTCTCCCGATCTTAATGTCTGTGAACATGTCGGATCCATCATGAAGGATCGGGTGGAGTCCTTAATGCTGGAACAACCCATTCAGAATCGGTATTCAACAGAAATTATGACTGCAAAGATCAACGAAGTCCTTGAAGAAATGAGTCATGATACCGATCTCTTTGAGACACTTCTGGGATTATACCCCCGTCGATTAATGGCCGTCAGAGCTGCAAATGGGGGCAACACCTTATATTAAAACAAGTGTTTTTTATTCAAAATTAAACGCTCTTTCGCGTGGTTTTGTCTGTTTTTTTCTATTCCTTTCAGTTTCTTCTGTACAGGGGGGGGGCAATCATTTCCTGACACCCTTTATATTTATGGGCATCTTGTCTTCTCTCTTCATTCCCTGACGAGGTGTAGCTCTGAATACACGAAAGGCCTTGGAATCGTTTTTCTTTTTCCTTATGGGTTTGCAGCATATATATATATATATATATATATATATATATATATATATATATATGCGCCTCGGTAGTGTAGTTGTTAGCGTCGCTGACTACAAATCCATCGGTCCCGGGACCGAAACCCGGTGAGGGCAGGCGGTGCGCAGCAAAATCGATCTGTTCATCCTTCCACACGATCCACAAGATAAAAAAAGTGGGTTGGTAGATAAATGGATACCCTGGGTAGCCTAGTGGTTAAGACGCTGGACTGCTGCTGGGACGTGGTTCGGATTCCACGTTAAACTGTAGGTCTAAGGTGGAGTGACAAGCTTGACCTTCGTCAGAATGAATTCGAGCGGAAGCAAAACCAAGGTTAACAAAGGTGTTATACAAGCGTGGGAGAAAAGTCTATAAGGATTTTATACATACAAATAATTTGTTAATAATAAATAAATTCCAATAAATTTCACTGTAGTGTATGCGATACTTTTCAAAGAAACTATACAAGGCCAGGAATGACCCTAGGCGAGAATAGGAAGGTTTTAGTAAGGATGGAATACAGCAATGAAGAAAAAGTGTATCTTGTATCGTAGGCTATTTCTTATAATAATTGTGAAACAAGTTTGCGTTTATTTCAAGAAGAATATAATAAACCACCACCAAATGCAACCACTCTTCGATACTGGAAGCTCAAACTTTTGGAAACGGAGAGCCTAGTAAAAGATCGTCCAAGTAGCGAAAGGCCAATAACGGTGACAGGAGACAACAACAAAGAAAATGTCCTCGCCACTTTTCAAATTGATCCAACAACTTCAACGAGAAAAGTCGGAGAGGAATTGAGTGTTTGCAAA
This sequence comes from Bathynomus jamesi, assembly GCA_023014485.1. Lineage (NCBI taxonomy): Eukaryota > Metazoa > Arthropoda > Malacostraca > Isopoda > Cirolanidae > Bathynomus > Bathynomus jamesi. Next base: position 1,598,964 of record JAJOZX010000268.1, read on the forward strand.
TTTTCAGTATCAAAAATATTGAAATCACAGGGGTACCACGATTACAAACCTATTTACTCTCAGTTCATACGACGATAATTCTGATAGACGGCTGCAGTTTGCTGAAACAATGAGACAAAAGTTGAACAGTGATCCAGATTTCGTTGGAAAGATTAAATTTTCAGATGAATGTCTTCAGTTTTAATGAATAAAAGAAACAAACATAACGTTTACTGGTGGGCGAAAAAAAATCCCAAAATACGACTGGATAAATCCGTTAAAACGGCTACACTAACAGTTTGGGCGTGCATTGGTTATTCAGGACTCGTTTCCTTTGACATATCGAGAGATACGATGGATGGAAAACGCTATTTCCAGGTATTGAGAGACAAAGTTTTGCTGCAGTTTACGAATGATATTGGCGGGAATTGGCTTTATCACCATGATAGAACGTCGCCACATTATTCTGCAGCTGCCCGTGAGATTCCGGATACCAACCTTGAAAGAAGATGGCTTGGGCGGCGAGGTCCAATCGAGTGGCCAGCCAGCCAGATCACCTGATTTAACCCATGTGACTTCTGACTTCGGGCTTATTTGCGTGACAAACTCTACACTCTTGGTTTCAACGATCGAAATATGAATATCTTTGGCCGCAGAATAGATGAACAACTGAAAAGGATCCCACTCGATATGTTCAGAAGAACAATGAAGAGTCTCACAGAGAGAATCCACAAATGTATCATAGCGGATGGAGAACTCTTTCGAGATTAAATTACAATTTAACAAAATATTTGCATGAATAAAATCCTTATAGACTTTTTGTTTAATTTGTTTCATCATCTGAACACTTATCTGTATAATGTTGTTAACTAAATAGGTGTATGTATAAAATCCTTAAAGACTTTTCTCCCGCCCTGTATATCACTTCGTCAGGGAATTGTATGCTGAATACACGAAAGGCCTTGGAATAATTTTTTCTTTTTCATTGTAGGTTTGCATCATTCATTCATTTCACATGTTTAAGTGTGAAACTCATCCCATATATATATATATATATATATATATATATATGTGTGTGTGTGTGTGTGTATGTAACCTTGATAACCTTGGTTTTGCTTCTGCCCGAATTGTTCATTCTGACGAAAGTCAATCTTGTAACTCCACCTTAGACCTACAGTTCAATGTGGAATCTAAACCATGCCCAACCAGCAACCAGCGTCTTAACCACTAGGCTACTCAGGATACACATTTATCGACCAACCAATTTTTTTTAATTGTGTTGAAGGATATATATATATATATTTTTTTCTATCTTTTTCTGTGTCATTATTTATTAAAATAATTACATATAGGCCAACTGTATATATCTGTACGTGTTTTATACTCCACTGCCTTATTCAAAATGTACATATACGACCGATATATAAATACCTATATACCATTAGTGTTTCCAAACCTTATAAACAATAATATATATATTACTAGTAAGAGGAGATTATAGACACCAATCGACCAGGGAAGTGCTCGAGGGGTGGGGGTGGGGGACATTAGGCAGGAGACAGGGAGTGTGCTGGAACTCCCGTTTCTCCTGTCACTGTCCTCCTCAGCTGATCTTTTTCGTGTCTCATCTACCTTGAGAGCAATCCAGCATGCTCTCAGACACACTTCTTTCTCCCTCTATTCTTCATTACACACCCTGCATTTTACACACTCCACACTCTTTTCAAAATTTATATATATATATAAACAAAAATGGTATCGTGAGGCTCAGACCTTGATTTCGGCTCTCTTTCTTATATTAGTGTGTGTGTGTGGGGGGGGGGGGGGTCATTTTTGCGGGGGTTCGCCCTTGGCTCCTATTTCCAACATAAAAAAAATAGATATACACGTAACATACCGATCATAAGTCTGAATCCACGTAGAATTCTGAGCAAAGGGGTGGACATGAAACAAAACCTCAAACTATCTATTATACTGGTTTAATAGATAATTGGCGTACAGAAAATACGAAACGCATTACAAATAAATTGGATCAAATGACAACCATTCACAATTACGACAAGTAGTATTTAATATTTACAAAAAGAGGATTGTGAAATGACCAATACATTTCACTCTTTCATATCAAAGCAATGAATTTGTTGCTTCCACTGGTAATGGTTGATGAATCACGTATGGTTGAAATCTCGTTGATGCGTTGACCCTCTTCGTACCTGGCAATGTAGCTGCGCGCTGCCCGTGTCCAGAATGGGTGTATGGGCGGAGCGGTGCTTCGTAAAACTAATGTTGACTTAAAATATGAATACATCGATAAATAAAACACGTGATATACAGGGTGGCGCAAAAGTCGCGCACCATAGGAATTTTCAGTGTTAACTATAATATATATTTTTTTCTCTTAGGAAGAGGATGGCTACGAAATTAACGATAGACAGAGAGTCATGGAATACCAGGTACTACAAATCGATCAATCGCTACAAAATTCTGTACAAATTCTGATCTGATCTTGAGCCTGTCCCGAAGGTAGATCCTATCTGCTTGGCAGATAGCTGGTGAGGGAAGCTATATTTTGGGGCCTCTTTGCGAGTGACCCGTTGCCCACGTCGAGTTAACATCATGAAAAACTATAGTGTTTGTCATTTACCATTACTTATTCGGACTATAGTGGATTTAGTTTTCCCAGAAGAGTTTCCTGTTTCATGCACGGTCTGTGTGTAATATATATATATATATAGATATATATATATATATTCGAAAGAGAGAGAGAGAGAGGACGCGTTCTGACTACAAACGACAAAAAGCAAGAAAGCAACTCGCTCCTCCACCAAACCAGACCTAGAGGCGGGGCCACCAGCTTGACCTCCGTGTGACGAGAGACCAACGCACGAAACAACATAAGGTTCATAGGGTAAGGTATATATATATATATATATATATATATATATATATATATATGTGTGTGTGTGTGTGTGTGTGTGTGTGTTTTATTCATTGATGCATTCATAGTTTAAGTGGAAATATAAAAAGTTAAATATCTTTGCATATAGAGCAGCATTCCGCCCATACGCCCATTTCAGGGTACGAGCAGCTTGCAGCAGTATTGCCAAGCAAATAGGGGTCAAAGTTCTGACGAGGTTTTCGTACGTGGTTCATCAGCTTTGAAAGCAACAATGCTGTGTTAGTCTAGTCAAGAGAGCATCCATATCCATTATTATCAGTCCTGGTGCATGATTCTTCAGGAGCAAGCTGCACCGCAAGTTTGTTTTTCCTCCCTAAGCCAGCAGAAATGTTACCTGTATCAATCACAGTCACATTCGTACCCTCTCAGGCTTGCTCTGCACAAACTGGTTGGTAGATAAATGGGTACCTGGGTGGCGTAGTGGTTAAGACGCTGGGGCTGCTGGTGGGGCATGGTTCCGATTCTACGTTAAACTCTAGGTCTAAGGTGAAGTGAAAAGCTTGGCCTTCGTCAGAATGAACAATTCGGGCGGAAGCTAACCAAGGTGTGTATATATATATATATATATATACTCGAGAGAGAGAGGACGCGTTCTGACTACAAAAGGCAAAAAATAAAAGAATTAAACTGGAAGTGAAGACACCGTTGTATGGACTAACCCGGTGCATGGGTCAGCGACCTGCAGAAGCTTCGCCGGGGTCATAGTGTGCAGGCGTAACCTGCCTGAGGTTACCCGCATGAATAGTCGACGTATACTCTTCCAAAAGGTAGCCAAAGAGTCAATCCCCAAATAAATAAAACAAGGAAGATTTATATGCGTGTAAATAAATTTTTTTTTATATGGAATTAGATTTAGACATACGATTAACAGTGTAAAAAGATCACCCCTAAATTATGTTTTTTTTTACCATTATGTACCATTAGAGAGAGAGATGTTCTTACATAACTGTATATACATAGTATATATATATATATAAGTGCATGGAATAAAGCAACATTCATTAATTTACTTAATATATAATATATATATATATATATATATATATATATATATAGTACTGCAATTCTTCGACACCTTTCAACAAAATTATACAACATGGCTTAAACCCAACTTATTGCCAGATTAAATTTACATATGAATAAAGAATTTTTAATTATAAAATGCAATAAAACTTCATTTTAGCTTTGTACTCCTTTCATCACAACATCCATTTTGCTTGTATTAAATACTTTAATCTTTGTATGTAGTATACAAAGTGTCATATATATATATATATATATATATATATATATATATATATATTGTTCAGTAAAGTTTGTTTAAAAAAAATTTTAAATAATTTTTGTCAGCGTCTTTTTTTTTTTAACAGTGAAGAAATACATGATCTAATTTGTAATGATGTGATCACATGCTTCTTAGGAGTGAGAAGTACAGAAAAACGTAAGAAAAGGGATATGAAATCCTATTGGTGGATAAACACGAATATAGTTCTCAAGTCTATGACGTCACGTATGATTTTCCGTTCGTTCTTTGTATATGACTTTTTTATGTTTACTTCAAAGACTAATGCCTTAATGCCTTAATTTGTTAGTTAGTTATTTGGAAGGAACTCTCCATTTTAATCCTGTAGAGCTATTTATTAATAATATGAAATAATGAGTTGGAGGTTGCTGGCAACTTTTCCATTTACTACTCCATCAGTGAGTAAGAGAGTGCTCCTGACGCTATCCACAGCGCAGGCCAGGCTTAATATCAATGCGTTAGTAAGAGTTCAGGGGTTGGGTGAGAGAGTTGTGTTGCCCTAGCTTATTTGAAGGGGGCTTCATACTTGTCTAGTGCAATCAAATTCAGCCCATTATATCTTAGTCTAATTTGGATAGTACTTAGCAGTGATTAGACAATTCTAAGACGTGTGGTAATATGTAATTGATGCAAGAGAGCTTATTTCTCCCACTTATTGAATCATCACCTCAATTAAGCATACAGCAACCGAACCCTCGAGCAAGTTTAGCTAAGGACATAAGGCTATGCATCTAACCTAGCCTAGGCTATTGACAGACGCTATATTTACGGGTCGTTGGCGTTTGTAAATATATTATTGTCGTGTGGCTACTAATAATTTTAAATTTAGTGATTGGATTGTCTTTATTACTGAGAGTAACCCTCAAATAAAACTATTCTAATTGGAAGTTGCAATTCTGCCGTGTCAGCCCGTCAAGTGAACAGCCATGAGCACAAGAGTTTTACCGGTGGGAGGTTTTATGAATTACAGCATCAGAATGTCTGAGTTAAGGAGGCGTCTTCAGCCCCCTCCTGCCCCAGTCACTCAAGCAGAAACATCTCAAAGCCAAGACCAAGCACCACCACCACCACCACCACCACAGACGGAACAAACCGCACCAGTCCACCAAACCAGGTCAGTCAGACGGAATTTATTTGGCCCGATTGACCACGACGAAAATTTGAAGTTTGTTCAGGAGGAATTGTCGAAAATTGCCGATGCCGATTCGAGGAGATGGAATTTCGATTTTCAAAATGATTTACCTTTGGAAGGAAGATTTACGTGGGAGACTGCGAAGGGCGCTAACGTGCCCGTAGCTTACGAAATGCCCAACCTAACGTCGAGATTGACTCAAGCGAACCCAGCCCCTTCTACGTCCAAAGTCATTAACGTCGTAACGTCGTCATCAGTAACGGAACCTTGTTCGACAGACAACCCCCTTCGATCGACCCTTCAGACCGTAACCACAGCCTCCACAACAGTCATTTCTTCCGTCATAAAACCGAAGCCCCTCGACGAAGGAACAGCGACTAAATCACCCTCAGTCACCCCAGACAACCCGAAACCCCCAAAAGAATCTATAGACGCCCGTGAAAAGATTTTGCCAAAGAAGGCCATCAGCAAAATTAGTTCCAAGCAAACTCGTATTACAGGTAACCTAACCTATTTTAGCTTTACTCATGCTATACCTTTTGTATCTTAAGCCAAGTTTAAATTGTATTTGGCATGAACCTACAGACCTGCCAAGGCTACTGTTTGTAAGCTATCATTTTTGTTTATCTGTCTGCTTTATCGCGTAAGCTAGATAGCTTATGCTAATGTAGCGTCAGTATTGCTTACATTAACTTTGTTTAATACTGATTCGTTAGGGATATTAAAGTCAATTTTATAAATCTCTCTCTCTCTCTCTCCTCTCTCTCCTCTCTCTCTCTCTTCTCTCTCTCTCTCTCTCTGAGGGTGACATTTTCCCTGGCACCCGTTGCCATTGGTACCTCCTCGGTATGGGCCGCAAGGCCTTTTGAGGTACTACTTTTCCTTCTCTATATATATATATATATATATATATATATTATATATATATATATATAAATAAATAAATTTGCTTGGGATAAAACCTGATATCTTTGATTTTAGATATTCTAAATTTATGTGACTGCCTGCTATATTCCATTATAGTTTAGTATCATTATTCGCCCATTTTAATCTTTTTCTAAGCCTGGAATCCTGCGTTCTTTTATGTGGTGAACCCTCCTCCAAGTATGTTTTGTAGGCCTGCCAACATCACCGTTCCCTTTGAAGCTTTTAAAAACGGTAGCGTAGTACCGAATCTTATTACGATATTACAAGGTTCCCCATTGAGTTGGCAATAGCCTACCCACCCATCACTCACCTACCCCCATTCTACTCCCAGTGCCCCGACTCTAGCCCCCCTCCCCCCCAACACCACCCCCTTCCCCCCCCCTCCTTTTAGAAGAGTTTGGTTGGTTGTCTAATGACACATTTCCACACCTTATTGGTTGTTCAAATGTAATAGTCCTCAGTCGTTTTTCGAGTCTTTTATCTGATACGAGGTTGATTTCACATCTGTAATTATGGAACTTGATACGTCAAATTACAAAGAACAGGTTTCAGTTGTACCTAAACCATAACCCATTTCTAGCTAATAAATTCTGTTTCCTTTTTTACTCTTTTCAGCCCATGTTTGGAGAGTTAATTAGTTATCCCAGCTTCACTTATTAAGAGGGTTTTTTTTTTTTTTTTTTTCTCGTGTTTAGTGCTTTGGGGTTGATGATTAGAGTGATTTGTTGTTTGGGGGCGGGGGTAGCATTATTTTTTTATTATATTTATGATGATGTGCTTGAAATAAGTTTGGGGGGCGTCTGTAGTTTAATTAAGTGTTGCGTTAACGTTTACGAGTTGGGAATTAACATAGATATATTTTTCATTGAAATTCTCGTGTTGACAAAAGTTGCAAAGATTCGAATATGAACTGGCAAGTTGAACAAGTTGGAAGACCTGTAGCGTGGGCTTGCGTACGACTCGATTTGGTTGGGTTTTAATTTCGCGTTATCGTAACCGTCGGATTTTCGCGACCGTTGCTTTTACGCTTTACCGTTTATTCGTGTAGGGTCCCTAAGGGGTGGTGGTGGTGGTGGTGGACGTTTTGACGCTATTTCAATTTTACTTATTTCGCTTTTCGTTAAAATAAAGTGCGATAAAATTTGGTGAGCTTTGAGCGCTCCACCCGACTAGTCTTGTACGAAGACATTTACGCTGGTCAATATTCAAATTTACAAAACTACTAATTATTCAATTTGGTTTGCAGTTTATCTTTCTCTTCTCAAAGGTAAAATATTTTTTAAAAAATTGTTTATGGATTATTTTTATTTTTTTTTACGTGTCGCTATTACACACTTTACAGCTTAATTGAAGGCATAAGTTGGAAATACTGGTTTTAAAAATTACGCAATATTCGTGGTTTCGTGCGTAGCCAATTGTACGATGGTATACTTTACAATTTTTTTTTTTTAATTTTTTTAAGTTTACTACTGGTTGTGATTTACTCGTAAAGAGAGGAACGTTGTATAGCTGTTAGTTTTGTTTATTATATTGTTGTACATACAACGTTTAAACAACATTCACGAGCATTTATTTTCATTAATTGCGCAAAATTTACAGAATGAAATTGGGTAAAAATTACCCCCAATCGTTATTTGTCAAGTGGTTCATTACCATTGACAAAACTTGGTCGCTGGTTTTAATCTCCACCTGGCATCTATAGATTGTTACAATTTTCAAATGTATTTGTTCGTAAACTAAAAAATAATTCAATACAAAAATGACGCAGTTCAAGATGTCAGTGTGGCTGTTCTGAAACGTACCTCAATAAATCTTTTTTTTTTTCTTTTTTTCCCTCGAGTTCGTTGGGCATGAGGCGAGGAAGAAGTTGCGCCGTGGCTTTTTATCCTCGGGGTATTGTAGCTAGTGCCTTCGGGTAAAAGGAAGTTGCGGTGCTACCGGACCTTCTTATCTACCCCAACGGGAGCCCACTTTCTGCCCCCAATCCCCCTCGACGCAATCTGACCATCCCCCCCCCCTTCACACTTAGTTCTCCCATCTTGCGTAAGATATGCGTAGGCTTAGTGAGAGGCCACGTGCTTTGGCGAAGTGTTTGGTTGTCATGCCTTGGAATTTTGTCGTTGTTTTGGGAGGGTCCGAGATGATTTAATTAGTACGTTGAAATGGGATCCTGATACATATGTGTAGCGGTAATGCAGTTCACAGGCTTCACAGTGAAGCCCATATTTCGAATGGCCAGTAATTTTTTCCTATACTCCTAATGAAGGAATCGTTGAAACGATGGGGTTTGGCGATGGTCTCTCTCTCTCTCTCTCTCTCTCTCTCTCTCTCTCTCTCTCTCTCTCTCTCTCTCTCTCTCTTTTCCGTACCTGCCTCTGGCAGGGAGGGAGCGGAGGGTGGGGAGAGAGCCTTCTACTTTTCTATCCAGTTTTCTACTACTGCTAGCATAGTTTGAAAGACAAAATTTTCCCTGGCACCCGTTGCCATTGGTACCTCCTCGGTATGGGCCGCAAGGCCTTTTGAGGTACTTCTTTTCCTTGTAACTCCTTGTAACTCTCCTCTCTCTCTCTCTCTCTCTCTCTCTCTCTCTCTCTCTCTAGTGTGTGTGGGAATTACGTTACGTATAAGATCTGTGACACATGGAACAGGTTACCTTCGGAAGTTGTGAACAGTTCCTCTGTGGATCAGTTCAAGAAAAGGTTAGACGAAATCTTGCACACTATTTGAGTGTGTAAAGACATTTAGGACCTCAGTCTGCGGAAATTTCTTTTCCTATAAAATAGTTAATATCTGGAACCAACTGCAGGAGTTCGCTTGCTCGGTCTCTGTGAGCAAGCTAAATATAGAGCTATTTATATATTCTCCACTTTCCTGTAAAATTTCCTTGGCTACTTTTCCAGGGTCAAGGTATTTTCTTCAACCTTTTTCCGTGCCTGCCTCTGGCAGGGAGGGAGCGGAGGGTGGGGAGAGAGCCTTCTACTTTTCTATCCAGTTTTCTACTACTGCTAGCATAGTTGAAAGACAAAATTTTCCCTGGCACCCGTTGCCATTGGTACCTCCTCGGTATGGGCCGCAAGGCCTTTTGAGGTACTTCTTTTCCTTGTAACTCCTCCTTGTAACTCTCTCTCTCTCTCTCTCTCTCTCTCTCTCTCTCTCTCTCATATATTCCTCCTCCGCCAGTAGTTGATTCAACTACTTCGCGAAACGACTCAGGCCAGTTAGGAGAAATAACTTAAAATCTCACAAAACTGTGCTAGGCCAATTAGAAACAAACTAATGGAACTTATAGCGCTAGTCAAAACAGAGAACTTTGATATCATAGGAATAACGGAATCCTGGATTCATTCTGAATCAAGGGATTTTGTTGGAGAATTTGAAATTGTAGGTTACAAAATGTTTCGCAAAGATATGAACAGGAGGGAAGGCGGCGGTGTACTTTTGTATGCTCGGAACTTCCTGCACCCGGTAAACAGTAATATCGTATCATCCAAACAACGCTGGAAAATAGGAAAGGCAGAATGTGTAGTGTTCCCAAATTAAAGGCCCGACAAAGGACCTCTTCAACACTGAAGGAAAATAGCTTGGTTGTCAGGGGGCCAAGACTTTTTAAACCAGCTTCCAAAGGACCTCGAAAACATTACAGGGGTCAAAGTTGGTCTTCAAAAGAAGACTAGATTCCTGGCTCAGAACGGTACCAGATGAACCGAGTATACCTGGTTATGTGCGGTGGAGAGCGCGAGAGAGCAACTCGCTGCTCCTCCAAGCTAAGCCTAGAGGCGGGGCCATCAGCTTGACTGTATGAAGAGAGACCAACGCACGGAACTGCAATGAGGTTAACGAAGTATATATATATATATGATACACAGACCGTGCATGGAATAAGGAACTCTTCTAGGATAATTAAATCCACTATAGTCCGAATAAGTAATGGTAAATGACAAATACTATAGTTTTTTTCTTTTTCATGATGCTAGGTGCTAGCCCGACGTGGCCAACGGGTCACTCGCAAAGAGGTCCCAAACTATAGCTTCCCTCACCAGCTATCTGCAAAGCGGATAGGATCCAGCTTTGGGACAGGATCTAGGGTTTAAAGCAGCCTAGCCCAGCTACATTTAGAACCTCAATATAAGGAAAAGACTTGCTGCCTTCACGTCAGATTGAATACATCAAAGAAAAAGGGGTAACTCAATTCTGCCAGTTGAGGTTTAAGTTTTGGTTTTTGGCTAAAAATATAATAGTTACCCCTTTTTCATTGATGTATTCAATCTGACGTGAAGGCAGCGAGTCTTTTGCTTATATTGAGGTTCTAAATGTAGCTGGCTAGGCTGCTTTAAACCCTAGATCCTGTCCCAAAGCTGGATCCTATCCGCTTTGCAGATAGCTGGTGAAGGAAGCTATATTTTGGGACCTCTTTGCGAGTGACCCGTTGACTACGTCGGCTAGCACCTAGCATCATGAAAAAGAAAAAACTATAGTATTTGTCATTTACCATTACTTATTCGGACTATAGTGGATTTAATTATCCTAGAAGAGTTCCTTATTACATGCACGGTCTGTGTATCATAGAATGGTTCCCTGAGGTTTTTTAGTTCATTTCTATATATATATATATATAATATATATATATATATTATATATCGTTCAAAAGTTTGGAAGCGCCAATAGGTTTCTCGTTCATATTTCACACTTAATGATAGGACGTCGTACCCTGTATGAAATTAAGTGTGAATCCATATTATATGTAGAACACTTAATACTTTAATATGCTGAAGTTTATTTGTTACTCATTCAGAATAAATATAAAAATGACCGCAAGAAAAAGTTTAAATTACCATACCTTAAAATAGGCATGATATAGATGGATCCATTTGGATGGTGACTTAGTAACCGAAGTCGCCGAGCTTGTCCATGTTTCAAGAGGGCTATAGCCTCCAAGGTCATGATATCATGGACGACCATAAAAAAGGTACGAGGAAGCGTAACAGTGAGCGCGAAGCAACATGACGAAATGATTCGTAAGTCGTGAACGATAGACAACTACATCAAAATCTGTCCACTATTTAATTAACAGTCGTCCGCAATGACGACCACGTACTGTCGCCGTCAAAATAACTAGAAGGGAACTAAGCAAAGATTTGGTCTTGTACGTTTCCAGTCACGCTTCACAATTCGTGACAATGCCATTTTGTCACGTTGTTTCAGCGTTACTTTCCGCTTACTATCGCGTTTATTTGAAGCTTTATATTTTGCTATTGCCCTTCTTGGTGCATACCCTCGCACGCTATTCGTCGTGAAACGTGGACAGTCTCGACGATTGAGGCACCAACCAAACTGTGCCCCTGTAATATGTCCATTTTAGCTTCATTCGATTCTCTTCTAAGGGTCATTTTTGCTTTGACTGAAAAGCAAAAATGAACCTCGGCTTAAAATAGTAAGTGTTGTAGATATAATACAAATCCATAAATCGATTTCATACACTATATGACGCTTTATCAAGTATGAAACATGAACGAGAAACCAATAGGCGCACGTATATATATATATATTATATATAATTATATATATATATATATATATATATATAAAAGGTGTAAGTGAAGCTGAAAGCACAGCTTCTTCCGACTTTTGAGTAATACAGCTTTTCTTGTGTTTTGACAATGTTTTTTTGTATTAATCTTTATCCTCAGTATGGCCTCATTTACGTTACACACACACACACACACACACCACTCTTCTGATGTAATATTTTTGAGAGATTGTAAATTGAGTGGGGATTGATTTAACCTAAATATTTTGGTTTTTCATTTGTTTGTTTTTGCTTGTTTGCTTTTTCTTCTTTTGTTTGCTACGGATGCATTTTGGTTCTTTAACCAAATTGAAAAATGCGTAATTCTTCACAGAAAATACTCGCTCACAACATCGAAACTTTGCGCCTAAATTGTAAGTAAAAAGTTGTTGGGTACACGTTTTAAATTCGTATACAGTATATCTTTCGTTTTGTATGACGTTATTACGTACATATAGATATTGTCACCCGTTTAACTTTAATTAATGTCAGTTGAAACTTCCAAAGTTGGGAGTTATAGAAATAGTAGTAATGCCGATGGCATTTCCTTGATTTGCGTGTTGATATTATTAAATAGGACGTGGCTTACTTGTTTTAAACACCTATACAAGGCTTATTTAGTACAGGCATGTAATTTTCTTTGAGCTTGTAGGACTTTATTGGCTAAAGTATAGAATATTTTTTGCCGGAAAAGCTCTTACTTCCCAACGGTATATTCCGATAAGAATTCTCCGTGATTAGACTACTTGCCACTAAAATATAAAATTAAACGTTAATGCCAAATTGTGTAAACGTATATGGATGTGATAGATATTTTATGTAATGTTTTGAGTGTAAAAATTGTTGAGTTTGTTGAATGTCCTTAGCCTCGTTTTGTATCAAAGAATTTAGGCCGTCTAATGGACGCGTTGATGGTAAAGGTTTATAATGAAACTATACATTTACGATCTAGGAACTAATTTTATTCCGTGTGTAAGAGATAGCTCACTGCTTCGGGATCAGTCAGTCTGTCTGTCTGTTTGTTTGACGGTGGTATCGGTTACGAACTTACGACCGAAGGTTCCCATTCGACAGAAGTTTCGTTTAGCTATTTCGCAACATCGTTATCGCGTCCCTTCGTTTTTCTTATCGCTATTGTAAGTCTTCCTATATCCTTTTAACGCATTCTTTCTTACTACCTACCGTCCACCCCTCTTTTTGTGCTGCCTTTCTGCCTATTGGGGGCTCGTATATAGGCTGTATTGAAAGGAAGGAACGGCCTATATACGGGGACTCGCCCGTATAACCTTCATTTATTAATAATAAAAGCGGGCTCAGGACCAGTGTGCCGCGAATTCCGTTCAAGCCGAGTTCGCCAAGTATTTGGCTATTTTGCGCGCAAATCTTTTCACATTTTTCGCGTAGGCCTCCCCTCCCGAAACAGTTGCGCAACCCGTTATTGTAAGAGTTTCTTCACCCGGTTCAATGCGAAAACGGTGACGGATTTTTGACGAAAGAAATTTTTGTGTTTCGTCGTGGAGAAGTTTCCTTAGCCGGTCTACATTGTGGTGGCGTCAAAGGGACAACACTGGCGCCAATTCAGGAGTTGAAAGGAGTCACCAAAGATAAACGAAGTAGAAATAGAATAGTTCCTATATAGTTCGCTATTTAGCCTCTAATTTTTTTTTTCCTCTTTCACACACACACACACACGTGTGTGTGTCTTATATATACATATATATATATATATATATACACACGTGTGTGTATATATATATATATATATATATATATATATATATATATATATCGTGGAAGTCTTAACCGTAGGTGTTTTACCGTGTACCGTAAATGAACCTTTGCGTACCGTATAACGTATACATACGTACGTTTTGTAGGAGCCTTTCAAAACTAAAGGTGTTTACATTTTCGCTGGTCAGCTGAAATAATTTCATTGAATTGCCAAGTTCTTAATTCGCTGTCGTTGCCAAAATAATTAAATTCGTGAATAGAAGGGGCTTTGTTCAAGACCGTGATTCGATTGGTACCGTAGAGATACGTAGAGCCTTTTATATGTATATGAGCTTGAAGGTATTTGATTAGGTGTAGCGCCTAATTGGAGAGGTGCTTTTAATATCGATATTCTGTGAAGGGGTACGCAGAAGCTGGCATTCAGGTCGGAGTTATAGTTGAATTAACGATAGTTAATTTTGTGGTTTAACGATAATTGCGTATTACCAGCTTCTCCCCATGTAATATGTTAAAAACATTATATTATATATATATATATATATATATATTGTATAGAAATGAATGAAGTTTAAGCTGAAGTGGTAGCTATCCATTTTATACCTTTAAATTGGCATGCAAATTTTTTCTCATGACCAATCCCCTCTTATGGGAATATTCCCACCAGTAATGTCCTCAACTCTCCCCTTCAACTTCATTAACTTTTGGGCAAGGAAAATCATTTGGCGGGGGCGGGAGGGTGGGGTTAAAGAAGACCCAACCGGGGAATTGGAAATGGTAAGGAGCATGTTTTAGAGATTAAGAAATAAGGGATTTTTTAATCTCGTGTTTGAGTTTAATTTGGGGGGTTTTTGAGTTTACACACACACACACACACACACACACACACACACGAAAATGTCCCTCTAAAATTGGGGCTTGATATTTGTGGGATAGTTTCATTTCCAATTTTTTTGTTTTGATTTTGGAGGGAAATGTAATTTATTTAGAAATTCCATTGCATTAAATTTTATAATAATAATTGTTGGATGTGACCCTCTCAGCTACTTGTGACCTTTTCTTCCACCGCCCGTTTTTTTTTTTGTCTTGACCTCTTTGCTCTCTATTTTATTGACAGTGCCCTACGATGTTTTTTTTTCCCACCGACTTATCCTGAAGGGTTGATTTATATTTTGTTGGGGGAAATTGACCGGATTGTTTCTGTCGCTTTTGAGAACTAGTTCTAACCCGTATAATCGCGTTAAAGGAGAGTAATGGAGATTAAGATCCGCGATTCTTTTATAGAAGCGTCTCTGTAGCCTACAACCACCTCAACGGAGGAGTCCCGCGTGGAGGATGCGGTTATTCTTTGTTGTGGTATGATATTTGGATGAAATGGATAAGCGGCAGGCCATGCGTCATTGGATAAAATTGAAGTTTGACGTTACTAGGCTGAAGTTGAGCGTGAATTTTAATACTGAGGGGGTCTTTCCCGAGATCGAGTAAAACCGCGTGACGTTAGCTACACCAAAATCAATAAAGTGCCGCTGGACGCCGTAGGATTGAACTAAGGCGTAGGTTTGAATTGCGGATGTAGCTACGTTTAAACCCGCAATACGTAAAAGCGTTTAAGTGAGAGAATTTTTTCAAATCGGAAAATATTTATTTGCTCAAAGTTTTAATGTTAGGCTTATTCAAAATTGTCTAAAGTCTAAACCCTCATACGCCGTTGAAATAATAAATAGGAGGCGTGTTGAGATGTAATACCGGCTTCTGTATTAACGCCACGGTTTAATTTAATAAACAGACTCCTTACATTTATTGGCTTGCTGAAAGGTTTTAATCTCTTGTTATGATTACTCGGGCTAATAAAACTGCTTATCGAGTTAACCAAGCGCGACTTGCTGCTGAGTCTTTTTATTTTATTTATTTATTTTTTTTAAAGCTAATCAGGTTTGTCCTATTTTGTCACGTTTATAATTTGTTTTTGTACTCTGTTTTTGAAATTGATAGACGGTAAAATTATTTCTTCCGTAACTATTACTGCGCGTAAGCAACTTTCATTTTTTAGTTTTAAGTTTAGTCTTTATACAGGAGGTACTCTACCGTTTTCAGGGCCTAAAATACTTATATATTTGTTCTCCGTTTACCATATACATTTTGACGTTCGAATCGGGTTACGAAAGCTTCCTTACGATGGTATAGTGTTACGTGTGGTTTGTTGACCGGTATTATTATTATTTGAATATCGGGGTTCATTCACTAGTCAATTTTGTGGTTTAAAGGTGTTCATATTACCCCCATTTTATTTGTTGAATGGACCCCCTCCCTTCACCGTCGGGAGAATTTTGCCTAGGGACAACGCTAAATGGGGCGCTGGGAAGGTGTAGGAAGCCGTTGCTCGCAAAATCTAATTGAGTTTTCCTCGTTTGGCGTTCATTCATTCTCTTTGAGTAACTTTGTTTTGTTCTTCTCTCCCGCAGATTTCCTCAAAATTCGGAAACGAGCTCGCTCCCCCTCGGATACGGATAGCGGCAAAAAAGACGATGCCCCCTCGCCCCCACTGCTGAAGAGGGCCCGAACTTCTACCTGAAGAAAAAGAACGTCACCCTCATCCCCTCACCCCCCCCCTTACTTTTTTTTTTAAATCCCCTTCGCGCTGTGGTTGCTGGTAACGGACGTGTCGTTCCATTTAAGGAAGGCACGGCAACAAGACCGACTTAAGATTCTCTTAATTCGTGACATTTCAATTATTCAAAGACTTCTACAGTAGTGCTGTGATCGCGTTACAGTTGCTCAAAGGTTTTTAAGATTGATTCTCCAAATATTATTAGCTTCGAACGGACAGATATTTTGATGTTTACAGTCAGTCAGTACCGAGGCAATAGACCCATGGATTTAACAAACTGATACATATGTAACAATAGTTCCACGTTTACAATGTACGTACAAAAAAAACCTTTCCTTTTACCACTAGAAAAACTCTTAGTACCTATTTATCCGAGTGACACGAGTGTTGGCCCTCTTTTAAATGCGACAGGTTTAACCTACAAATGGTATCAAATCGCTTCATTTTCCGAGTTCAACGACGAAGAATAGTTTTGTTCGATAGGCAACATAAGCAGTCTGAGGTCAAGAAGTATGATGGAAGAAGCCCTATAGATCCTATGTAATAGGGTATAATTATATAGGTCCTTCAGTAAAAGCGTTCTTATAACAAATTAAGCAATTTCAGTTCTTTTTTTTTTACACAGGAGGAAAAATATTCCCAAGAAGAATTTTTTTTGTTTTATTTTTGACTTTATATTTACGATCTTTTTCAAGTATTTATGATCTCATGAACTTGCAACTGTGTTTTAATGTAAAAACAAGTTTGTATTTATATCTTACCATATCATTTTGGAGTATATATATTTTTTTTCCTTTTTCAAAAGCATAATTATTAGCTTCTTATATACTCAATTTTTTTGAAAAATAATGTATATTTTATACAGTATGATAAGCAAATATACCAAAGTCTCTTTTCTTACTAGTTGAAAGATTTTTAAACTTAAATGTAGGAAAGGTTTGGTTTTTTTTTTTTTTTTTTTTTTTTTTTTGTGAAAAATTGTTAAAAATTTAATTTTTGCATAATACTTAATTTAGGCCTAATTGATGAAAAATTTCGATTTTAAATTTTTTTTTTCTGACAATTTTATTGTATTTTGTAAAAATGTATGTTGTAGGCCTCTGTCCTATATATATATGTATATATATAATGACAACGCCCATATGTAGGCTTTAAAGTAGCCTATGATTCTTTTTGATGAATGAACATACTTATTTTAATGTTGCTTACCATTATTTGATCTCACAACACTAATAAAGCCCCCCAAAAAATAAAATTGTTCAAATTCTTTTTTTTTTTCCAAAATATTAAAATTTCAAAGTACAAAATTTTTATTTATTTATTTATTAGATTAACTTTAGCTGTAGAGAAGTAACAGGCGAGATTACCTGTTATAGGCCAAATGTATAGGCCGTGTTTGAAAGCAGCTTATTTTTTTTCCTGTATTTATTTTTTACGCTCCTTTCCGATATTTTTATCCGTAGCATTCCCGCAGGCACTGAGGTCCATGCAGTGCCACAGATAGGATGCCAATAGATCGCACTTTTTATTTACGCACTTTTGTCATTGAGTTCAAAGTAGAGTTAAGGTTAAGCCATTTAAGACAAAATAGGCCTGTGTTTGGCCTTACGATTCCAATTTGGCCCGTAAAGAACTATACTACGAATTAAGTTGGCCTATGTCATGTTTGTTACGGAGCCGCGAATTGTGCTTATCAAGTTTTACTCTTTCTATTTAAAGATAGACGATGCTTTTTCCCAACTTCATTTTTATGGAAAGACACTGAAAATTTTTGAACTGCGCTCGCCCACTTCTCCCCTTTCTGTAGAAAGGGAATGTTTATGGCTATAGGCTTTTTCTTCATTGTTGCAAGCCCCCGATAAATACCATAGGTCTGCTTGAAGAGTGGCTTACATAGGCTACTGGAAGGGTGATCAAAATTCGTGTGGTGGTTTCACCGAATTGGATCTACACATACAAGTTGCAATACAGACTTCATTCTCAATAAGGAGACTAGTACCAGCGTATAATAGTATTAGGTTATTAGTTACATAGACTTCATGATCAAGCTTGCGTGCGTGCGTGTGAGAGCGTGGCTGAGTGCGTGTTATTTTCATATTTGATTCAAACCAACCGGTGATGTTAAGTATTGAAGGACAATCGTCATCATTTTTTTTTTTTGTTATACTGGTTTCAAACTATTATATATATATATATATATATATATATATATATATACACTTCATTTACTTCGGTTTGGCTTTTGTGGTTCAATTAAATAGGACTTTATTAAGTAGTTTGTTGTACTATAGGTTTGAGTGTGTGCCAAATAGATTCTTTACAAATAGGTTGGCCTATGTTTTGTGTTTGTTATTTATTGAAGCAGTTTACCTGAAGGTGATGGTTTTTTTTTTTTTTTTTTTGGAAAGATGAAGATGGTCTGGGTTTTTTTTTTTTTTTTTTTTTAACGATTTCGCGCACAGGTTTTTTGTTAATGAAGCAAAGATAGGAAATATTCTTTGGTTGCCGCACAAAATGTATCGTGTGATTCTTTCTTCTATTTTGATGTACTGAAAGACTTAAGATATAAGTAAATAATATATATATATATATATATATATATATTAATGTATTTGCATTTTTTTTTTCGTAAATGTAAAATTTTAAATAGTTCATTTCTTTTTTTTTGTACTTTTAAAGCAAAAAGTTTTTTTATTTTGATTTTTTTGTGAAGTCAGATATTTTTTATTTTTTTTTGCAAATGAACTTATTTAAGAATTTTGATTTTGATCTCAAGTGAGTTTTAGAAGGTTTTTAGCTTTTTTTTTTATATATAGCTATAATAAATTATATTTATATATAAATTTCTATATATGAATATATTGTATATATATATACACACACAAATAAACCTTTATTGCAAATAAAATTTTAAAAAAATGGTCGTGTTTTATTAACATTTTTTTTAAAAAAAAAAAATATTTACACTTTCCTCACTTTAATTTTAACAGACTATTTTAAACGTGTTAATAACGTTTTTATGTAAATACTGTCTAATTAAAAAAAACCTATTTTGAACAAAAAGAAAATTTAACAAAAGTGGAAAAAATGTTAATATTGATAGTTCTCGACAGGTGTAAAAGGAGACACCTGCGTTTTACGTAATAGCGAGGTAAATTGTCCTATCTTGGTCTACCTTGGCTGGAGATACGATGTGATTATGCAGGTGTTCAAGGAATATTCATTTGCTCTTTAGATTTGTACAGATTTCAGATTACAAAATACTGAAGGTTAGTTTCATTTCAGATTTAAGTATATTAAATAATTAAGATTTGTAACAATGATAGCGTGGAGGAAAGATTGGTAAGGGTTTTTGTTGGTCAAAATGGATTGAAGAATTTTTGGTTGCATTCAAAGTCCTTCAAATAACATCATGATAAGAGTTAAAAAGGACAAAAAGTAAAGAGAGAACCGGAAATTTCTCTCTCTCTCTCTCTCTCTCTCTCTCTCGTAACCACTATCCTATAAAATTATCTCAACCTTCCTCCTGACGCTTCGCGAGTCCTAGACCAACCCTTGTAGTCGAAGGACATCACTGGCCTCGGCACCGATAAAATAATAATGAAAGAGCAGGTGTCTTACATGGCCTAGAAAGAACAGGTGTGCTGTGAATCATTTCACTGAACTGAGAATTATTCGTTCTGAAAGAAGAGCCGGTCTTGTTTGAGATTCAACATCTTGAGGTTTATACAATGGCTAAATTACGAACAGAGGCTGATAAGCTTCTTTGTACTCTGAACTGTTTGAAAGCAAATGCAGTTTTAGTCTGTCTATATTCTGTTGTGTATTATAATCCATGTATCTTGTTAAAATTGTACTACTAAGCTCTACATTTACAGATAAAGATATTTTCAAGAGCTTAGCGAAGCTGGTGTCTTCAAATGAATAAAATAATGAATAAATGAATATTAAGAAGTCCTCCTGAAAATTGTCCTTTCTTTTCTGCGCATAAAGAAAACGGGATTGAATACGCTCAATATCTGTTCTTCTGTCATATGCTAATAGTTTTTGCCTTCCTTTGATTCCAATCTCCTTTTGGTTACAATAAACAGAGAGATTAGAAGTTCGTTAAAAGATGTCAAACGTGAAACTGGAATATGGAATCTTCGATGTAAACTGATTGGATTGTTCTTCTAATGTCTACCAAAACAAGATGGCGTTCCTTTCTTCTTATTTTGTTTAGGATTATAGAGGATATGTAAAATAAGTATTTGAGTGAATTAAAAGGTGTCAAAAATCGTTGGTGTTTAGTTTCTTGAAAGAGTTTCTGGGAACCATACCCGAAACCTCAAATTTAGTTAAATATACACGGAGAGGGTTGACAAAATTAAATAGACGTCACGATTTGTCCTCAAGGTAAAATTCGTCAGTGGTGGAATGCCAGAATGTGTGTCAGCTTTACGTGTATTGATTCATTAAGTCTCTTATTATTTATTGACTTTTATTATCAAATAAAAAACTATGGAAGGAGCAATCTAAGACTAAACACCCCGAAGTCCCCAATCCAAGAAACAGCACCCCAGTTAGACCCCAATCCAAGAAACAGCATCTCAGTTCGACCTCAATCCAAACTAAAGGATTTTAACATCAACATTCCCCGAAAACTTTGTCCAGGTCATTGCTTGATCGCACTTAGCACACATCATCACTTTTTTAATAAGATTTTTTTCCCTTACACCAATTTATCTTCAACCAATAATGGTAACACTTCAGTTTGAAAAGTTGATGCTGTCATCTTGCCCTCAAACTTCTGAATGGTTTTTACATTTCAGGACTTATTTATAAATACATCGAAACCGGTAAAATTATTGAATGCCCGGTTAGTTTAATTGAATGCCAGGTTAGGTCAATTGTCCGCCCTTGACGATTGGTTAGGTTAAGTCGTAATATTTTCGTTAAAACTAACGAAGATATCACGACTTAACCAATCGTCAAAGGCGTACAATTAACCTAACCGGGCATTCAATTAACCATTTTAGAGCAATTAACTCCATTTTAGAGCAATCCAAGAATAAGCACCCTCGTTCGACCCTAATCCAAGAAAAAGCACCCTAAATTGATTTAGGGAGCTTATTCTTGGATTGCTGCTCCCTATGGAAAAACGAAGCGTGTCTCTTAACTTTTGTCAACCCTCTGTATATTTTTTATTTCTTTATGTTACGTATTGAAGAGGAACAAAAAATTATACGAAATAGATAATATTGATAAATAATATCATGATAAGAGTCAAAAGGGATAAAAAGTTAAAAAAGAATAGTAACAGTAATCACTTTGTTATAGAGAACGTAATCTAAAGTCAGTATCCCAATAAAAAAGAGCTTATTTAGTACTTACGAAAAGAAAGAAGAAATTAAAATTTTTATACAATACGCTCATTAAAGAAAATGGTTGGTTGGCCTAAACTCTGAAAACCTGTTAATTTTTCATTTTCAAATTTTCCTCTCTACTCTTTTTTTATAAACAACCAACGAAGTATAATAAAGCGATAAAAAGACAGAAAGAAATAAAAGTACTTGGTTGAACTTCTGAGTCCTCTCAAGCAGGTAGTTGGCTGAGGTGTTAAAATGAGATGAACCCTGACATATCCATCATTTTAGATCCGAACACAGGGAGAGAGTAATTGCAAAGCGAAGTAGGTTCATGACGTGTCTCATGTTTATGGCATATTACATACCCGAACAGACATGATAGGAATCATTTTTATGCGTTTAGCAGGTAAAAAGTCATTATTTTATTGAGGTTTTAGATACCGGGTTTGGACAAACTTCTGAACTATAATTTTTTTTTTATGAAATATATGTTCATTTTTAAATATTTTTTGAAATTCTGTCAACGGTTTTGGGAAGTAATTTCGCACTAAAATTTAACCCATTATCAACAATCACGGTGTTAATTAACGCCATATATATATATATATATATGGCGTTAATTAACACCGTGTTATATATATATATATATATATATATATAGTTAGGTTTAAATGTACAGAGTTATATTGTGGTCGGTTAGGTAACAATAAGAGTATTAATAACGCTTGGTATTGTTTAATCTCCTTCGTAACTGCAATGTGACATGGGATCCGAACCATTGGTCACAACATCATCTGAAGGTCGCCCATCCAACTACTGAACAAACACAACGTCCCTTAACCTTACGATAAGTTACAATAAGTTAGGTTGAATTTGGTTAAATTGAGTTGGAGTATAAGTTTATTTTTTATTAGATTAAGTTACAAATGCTTGATATAAAACTTATAATACAGAGTGATTCACTCGCTGGTAGCCCCAGAGTATCGCTAATATATCCGATGGGGCTACCAGTGAGTGAATCACCCTGTAGTTACCCGTAACTGTACTTTAGTTTTAAAAAGAAATAAATGCATTATTCACTAAAACCATAAAAACGGAAAAAGACAAATGAACGAAAGGTTTGAAATGCAGATATTCTGAGTTCTTGGGGTCCAGTTTGTGTAGAACAAGCCTGAGGTTGATATTAAAGCGTTTGGGACTAGAACGGATACATTTGCGCTACTTCGGGGAAGAAACACAAATGCTCCTGATGAATCATGCACCCGGATTATAAAGCTAGGAGTGTCTGCAATGCGAACTCATAACGGAACAAGCGAGGAAATGATTAGAAATCTAACAAGTCATTGGATAACGATAACACAGAGCATTGTTCAATTTAGTCGTGATGAATCACGTACGGAAGTCTCATTTGCCACATGACTGCTACGTTGCATTGAAATTATTCACATAGTGACTAATTTGCTTATGAACACAAAAAAACTTCCCGAAATGAATTAACCCACCAATCATCCTTCAGTAATTATATGACATCTGTATGTCATATCCTTTATTATGAACTTTGCAATACATATTTTTAATTTATTGTTACGTTTTACTATTTTATTCAGTCTTATAGGAGATGTTTTTTGTAGGAAGGGTTGGTGTTGTTATATCACCACAAATCATGTTACTACAAATGGTTTATATGTAGTATTTATGTAACAGTCACAAATACTTAATCGAAAATGTCTACTTTGGGCAGTTTGGGTCTTGAAGAAAAATAAAAATAATCATTAATTTTGTGGACATTTTTTGGGGAGGTATTTTTGACGTAGAATTTTAGCGTAATCAGAGTTGGAATTTTATACAAATTGACAACAAACATTAATCTTGAGAACGTTATTATTATTAGTATTAATAATGCATTTGTTTTAATCTTTTTAATATTTGGGTCTGTTTAACCACTTTCGTAATATCTAAGACCATATGTCGGAGGGGACCTACAGCTTTACGTGTGATCCTTCTTAATCGTTCAAGTCTGAAGTCTGGGACTATAGTACCGACTAGACTCTGTCGACTATAGGCTACCGTGGCGGGTTTAACTAAATAAAGACAGAGCTTAACATATAATCTAGCATTACCTAACCGGGTATAATAATCAATGAGTAGAGCCAAACAACTGACACAGCGCTCAGGCCAGGCGAGTGCGACCCATTGCACTAACTCCTACAGATTATTATTATCAGAATCATTGGGAGTGGGCCACCGATAGCTCAGTGGTTACGGTAGCGAACTCTGAGGAGTGTTGCTGGTTTGCTCCCAGTTGCTGGCATCGGGTGAAGTTAAGTTGGCCGCTTTGTTTCTGTTCCGGTTCAGGTGATCATCGGGGCACGTTCGAACCCACATGATAGGGGGGGGGGGGAGAATGAATTTCTTGGATGTGTTTTTCTTATCCAGTTTTACCCGACTTCATGCACTTACTACGAACGAGTAAAGGAGGGTCCTTGAAAATATGACATTCTTTTGCCCAGAAAGTGGGTATGGCGGGTATGAACGGCCTTAAAGTTGTCGTCGAGAGACCTTTTATGAAGTTCTCGACAAATAGTGAACCGGCGAATATTAAAGACCAAATCTCCTTTTTTACAAATAAGAAATTTCAATGAATCTACGGGCATTTTATGCCTATATACACACATACACTACGTACTCTCCTGTTTACAAAGAACGATGTAACTCCTCTACTCAGCTTTTACCTACAACGTTGGAAATTATGCCAAACGGTTTTAGCATGGATGAAAAGAAGATCTACTTTTAAACCAACCATTATATATATATATATATATATATAAAACCTTCGTTAACCTTGGTTTTGCTTCCGCCCGAATTGCTCATCCTGACGAAGGTAACGTGGAATCCGAACCCCGGCCCACCAGCAGCCCAGCGTCTTAACGACTGGGTTACCCAGGGTACCCATTTATCACCAACCAATTTCTTTATTGTGTGGAAGGATGAACAGCTGGGTTTTGCTGCGCGCTGCCTGCCGTCACCAGGTCTCGATCCCGGGGCCGATGGATTCGTAGTCAGCGACGCTAACCACTACACCACCGAGGCGCATATATATATATATATATATATTAATATATATATATATATATCACTGAGCGAAATGAACGTGTATAAAATGTTTCCTTTGTAATTAATGCCCTAGTCAGGGCATCTTATAATGATAAAGCAGCAGGCTGTTAATAGGAAAGTTTTGGGTTTGAGTCACAGCTAGGACTTCAGATTTCATCCATTAAAGTGCTTTTCTCGGTCTTTCTTGATGGGGTAGTCGGATCCCACATAAAGCTGTAGGTCCCTTCGGTCACATGACCTTTGCCATTGCAAAGGAAGTTAAACAATTCCTCACCATCATTATATTGTAATTAGTAGGACTCAAAGACTGAGAAGAGAATAATAATTTTTATGTCCCGTCTCAATGACCCTACACTTTAGTAAAATATTTGTAGCTCAACCAAACAACCAGCAAAACATTACAAACAAACGAACAAACAGCTGCTGACGAACTCCATGCATACCCAATTACTCATCCTCTGTCCATGAGGAAGTTAGTTATTTTTAAAGTGCGTACGTAAAATATATACACCGTCATGTCAGTCTCACATGATATTGGCCAAAAACGAATCAGTTCCACTATTAAACTCGCTATGTAAATTTTGAGGAAAGTGCCAATGGCAAATCCAGTTAATTAATAAGAAATTGTGCCTGTTTTTGTGGGGATATTAATGGATTAAGCGAAGAAACTGTATGAAGTGAATTTTTTGAGTGGACCTGTATAATATACGAGTGTGTGTGTGTATATATATATAATGTGTGTGTGTGTGTGTGTGTGTGTTTTTTTAATATACTATGCTAATAAATTAAGTCGTAGGCAGAAAAGAAGCAAAGTAGGGTATATAAAGGTCAACGCACTAACGAAGCTTCCGTACGTGATTCACCATCAGTGGAAGCAACTGTGATTTGTGTTATCATTAACCAATGAGGTCAAATTCATAATCATTTCCTCGCATGCTCGTGTCGTTAGCTCGTATTGTAGACACTCCTAGTTACACAAATCAGGGTGCATGATTCATCAGGAGATATACTCTTAATAGACATTTATAGGACTAGTAGAATTTTAGGTAAATCTCTAGGAGCTCTCCATTTTTCAATATTAAACATACACTCATAAAACATATACCATTTGAAAGCTCACATTTTTCTGAGTCTAAAAATGTAGTAATCCAAAAGTATCAAAATAGCAAATAAAAAGTAACGATTTAATTAATTGTTTGACGCGTGACGTCATTAACTACATTATAAAGGTTGGCTAAGTTATAAATCTTCAGTCTGTTTTGTAAGATGGTATTTTTGGTAATTGTTACGCTAACCTAACCTAACGTGAATATGTTATTACATTATCATTTGTATAATTTAGGTCTCGGGGGTACGGGGGAGGAGCCCCCGTAAAGGTCACGCATCACAAATTGATCGGTATAGGGTTTTATATTTAAACCTAGTTACTTTTTATTTGCTATTGATACTTTTGGATTACTACATTTTTAGACTCAGAAAAATGTGAGCTTTCAAATGGTATATGTTTTATGAGTGTATGTTTAATATTGAAAAATGGAGCGCTCCTAGAGATTATCCGAAGTTTATAAACCCACCCAAAGTCATCATATAAACTACGTATTATAAATCAGTTTCATATACCTTAAGAATTAGACCCTAAGTTAAATTAACTACGGGGTTTGACAATGTTATTTATGCAAATCTGCTTGTAAATACGGGACTCGCATAGTTTTAATATACAGGGTGTCCCAAAAAGAGTGACCCTAAACGAAATATTAATAACTTTTTAATTAAAGGTGCTAGAAGTAAATACTAAAAAATAAAATAACAAGCGAAGGTGTAAGTTTTATTCCCATGCACCAGTAAACCTCGACATGTTTTCCATCATTTACTATAACCAATCTAATTCTATGTTCAAATTCTTCAATGGCACGCTCCAGTACAGATGGGGAGATGGATGTGATAGTTTCCTGAATACGCTGTTTCAATTCCACAATGTTTCTCGGTTTGTTGTGGTAAACTTTAGACTTAACATAACCCCAAAGATAAAAATCTAAAGGTGTTAAATCGGGGGCGAGCGGGCCATTTCATTGGTCCTCCTCTACCAATCCATCGTCTTGGGAAAGTCTCGTTTAGAAATTCTTGAACGACTCTAACATAGTGAGGAGGGGCTCCGTCTTGTTGAAAGATTATGGTTTGAAATGATTCACGAGTTTCTTTTAGTAGTGGCACAAAGAAATCTTTTAACATCTTTAAGTACGAGGCACCTGTAACAGTCCGTTCTTCAAATAAATACGGACCATAAATTCGAGAATTTGACATTCCACACCAAACATTCACTTTGGGCGAATCACGTTCATGTTCAAAGGTCTCACGTGGATTTTCTGGTCCCCAAATTCTACAATTGTGGCGGTTGGCGGGTTAAGTGAAGATGTTTTTCAGGAAATTTGAGTCTGAATCAATGAACTCGATTAGTTCCTGGCAAGTAGCAATTCTTACTGCGTACTCTTCTTTAAAAAGCTGATGATGCACTTGCACTTTGTAACATTTTAATTTCAGATTTTTGTGAAGGATTCTGTGAACCGACGATCGTGGGATGTTTAACTCAACTGAAACTCTCCTTATTGACGTTTTTGGATCCGTGTGAAATGCTTCCATAACAGCTTGCGACCTTTCTAGAGACTTACTCGGGCGTCCACAACTCTTTCTCTTAAGGACGAATCCAGTCACTTCAAACGTTTTCACCCATCTTTTCATGCTCTTCTTTCCTGGTGCCTGTTTATTGTGTTTAACTTTAAATCTTCTTTGTGCTGTGATGATTGATTTACTTTCGTAAACATACCTGACTAGTTCAGCTTTTTCTTGTGGTGTCGTCATCTGAGGGTGGGTGGAATTCTGTATAGTTTGTATCATAAGATGTTTTTTTGGCCGCCAACTTGCTAGAACGAGCGAGTGAGTGATTAGACTAGGTCCGGAACGAGCAAGTGAATGATTAGGCTAGTCTAGTCCGGTCCGTAGGATTCGCCGTCACAAGGCCTTTGGTTAGACTAGGCCACCCTTCATGATAAATAATTCCTTTTATGAGAAAATTTTGTAGAATTTTTTTTTAACATTTTGAAGTAACTATGTTTTTGATAATAATTACGTATACAGTATTAAAAACTTACATTTTCACTTATTTTAGTTTTTAGTATTTACTTCTAGCACCTTTAATAAAAAAGTTATTAATATTTCTTTTAGGGTTACACTTTTTGGGACACCCTGTATATATATGTATATATATATTAGTGATGTAGGTCACATCCGCATCCGCATCCGCGGAACATCCGCACATTTTCGCATCTGGATCCGCGTCCGCATCCGCACTTTGGACTGCGGATGTCGTGCGGATGTGGACCGTTGAGATAAAACGTCATTAATAAGCGGAAATTATCAAATTCTACTATATTAATAGAACTAGTTCATTGTACGCAAAAGTGATGCAAGCGACAAGATGAGAGGCTGTTCTTGTATGAAGTTACTCTCTTGCAACCTACTTAGATCCACGTTACAAAGCTAAGTTATTTTCACCTAGTACATTAGAACGAGTTAAATCATCACTTGGCAAAGCAGTTGAAGAGCTTCAATCTCTTGAATCTGTCGCTTCGCCACCCACCAAAAGAATAAAAGTTTCAGTGACAGAACCAACACCTTCATCTCTATATAATAACTTATTATATACGTTAAACACAACAAATCTCGAATATATCCTAAAAAATAACGAAAATGTAGACATCCGCATCCGCGGATGTTGAAATCAAACATCCTCATCCGCATCCGCGGATGTGAAAAAAATGACATCCGCTACATCACTAATATATTATATATATATATATATATATATATATATATATATAATGAAATTCAAATTGCTTAAATGCACTACCTATAGGCTAACTTAATGTTTCGATGGTACACAGCATACAAAATCTGATTTATTGTATAGGCCTAAGGTCTTTTCGGTTTGGCGGACTACTACAAATTTTTAGGAAACTTAACTTAAATCACTTAGTACAATCAACAGGAGCAACCCACGGAAAAATTATTGAATGCCCGGTTAGGCCGTCAAACCGAGAACATCCTAGGCCTATATAGTAAATTACAATAATTTAAATCTGCCTATATATATATATATATATATCTTTTAAAAAAGTATTTTTTATTATGCATACTAAATTTATGGACACCCTGTATCACTCTTTACCTATATTAAATAGACTTTAATTAAAAACCTTTATTTTTTACATATATTAAAAAGTACACATTGCATAAAACATTCTTTATATAGAAACATCGTGCATGACTTCTTCTGGAACAGCGCGTGCGTACGCAGCCCAATAGTGACACGAGGGTGAGGGCGTGTAACATATATATATATATATATATATATATGTGTGTGTGTGTGTACGTTCAATCATGTCTGAAATTTGTTTCCATACTGGATGGTGCTAATTTACTGGCGCAAACCGGAATCCAGAGAGGGATATGCAGACAGACACTCGTGGAAGAGAGAATATATACCTGAAAAGGATGCTCAGGTAAGGTAATTAGGTATTTCTTTCCATGCTTTTCACTTTGTATATATATAATTTAGTTTAAAATAAAAAAAGTAATTTTACCTGAATAGCAGCGTTTCCATAATATTAAGAAAAATATTAAAACAGTAAAATGGTGTATGTTCTGTAATGTTTTTGTTTTTGCAGTAAATCGTAATACAGTATATAGTGTATGTATATGATACAACTCAGAATGGTCTCCTGAGAAACTTTTGTTACACACAGACTGTGCATGGAACAAGGAACTCTTCTGGGAAAATTAAATCTACTATAGTCCGAATAAGTAATGGTAAATGACAAACACTATAGTTTTTTCTTTTTCATGATGTTAGGCCAACGTGGAGAACTTGCAAAAAGAGGCTCCAAAATATAACTTCCCTCACCAGCTATATCTGCCAAGCAGAGAGGATCTAGCTTTGGGACAGGATCCTATCTGCTTGGCAGATAGCTGAGGAAGTAAATTATATTTTAGGTCGCTTTGCGAGTGACTCGTTGCCTACGTCGGGCGAACATCATGAAAAAGAAAAACTATAGTGTTTGTCACTTACCATTACTTATTCGGACTATAGTGGATTGAATTTTCCAGAAGAGTGCCTTGTTCCATGCACGGTCTTTGTGTAATATATATATATATATATATATATATACTGGTCAAAAAAAGAAACGCAATTTTTGAGATTTATTAATAAACATGAGGACTCAGTATATAGTAAATGATTCTTTAACATAACAAACAGTCAATAACGCGTATGGCCACCCCTAGCCATAATGCAGGCTTGGAGTCTGGCCCTCATCGACCTCAACAGTCTCTGCAGGAAAGCAACAGGGATGGCCCTCCACTCTTCAATAATTGCATTGGTCAGTTCCCTGATGTTCTGCGGCTGATGCTGACGTCTGCGAACTCGCCGTTCAAGTTCATCCCATGCGTGCTCTATCGGTGACATGTCTGGGCTGAAGGCTGGCCATGGTAAGGTCTGCACCTGTTGTCCCTGCAGGTACGCCTGCACTATCCTGGCTGCATGAGGTCTGGCATTGTCCTGTTGCAGGAGCACCAATTCTGGATGTTGCCTCATGAATGGAAGAACATGTGGGTGAAGAATCTCATCCCTGTAGCGCTGGGCAGTCAGAGCGCCATCAACAACCACCAGCTCAGTTCTTGAAGCAAAGGCAATTCCTGCCCAAACCATGACACTTGATCCTCCCCATCTATCATGCTCCACTACTGCAGCATCTGAGTATCGCTCCCCTGGTCGTCTGTATACCCTGACACGGCCATCAGAATTGGACAGTCTGAAGCGAGACTCGTCAGAAAAGAGGACTTGGTTCCACATTCTTTGTGTCCAGTCACGGTGCTGATAGGCCCATTGCAGGCGTCGTTGCCTTCTTGCATCAGTGAGAAAAGGACCTCTGTAAGGCCTGTGGGATCGTAGTCCTGCATTACGGAGTCGGTTTCTGACGGTCTGGTCACTAATTCTGTTGTTGTGGATACCAGGTGTCTCTCTGGCTGTCTGACGAGCATTCCGCTGCCGATGACGCAGGTGCTGCAGTACAATGTGGCGATCCTGGCGTTGGGTCGTCACACGAGGTCGCCCACGTCTTGGCAGGTCCTGAACACTTCCTGTGGCATTGTACCGTCTAACAAGCCTAGAGATTGTGCTGGGATGCACATGCATTCGTTGTGCAACTTCGACAGCAGACATGCCTGCATCCAACATGCCCAAGGCACGACCTCTGTTGACATCTGAGAGTCGTGGCATGCCTCAATCGCGGGAAAAAGTTTGGTTTTCTCAACGGGCAGTGTGTATTCTGTGAAGTCAAAGAAAAAATGCATGCCTTCATAAAGAATACATTCAATTTAATCTCTGTTTATTGTTTGTAACAAAATGGCGTCTCAGCCGGGATTAGTCAGGTTTAAAAACATGCACTAAGTGGCTTTAAAAGATTTGAACAAACATTTAACCATAATCTTGAAACTGTGATAATACCACTAACAACTTAAATTTTACAACATATGGAAGCTAATTGCGTTTCTTTTTTTGACCAGTATATATATATATAAATAACCTTTTGGTTTGCTTCCGCCAGAATTGTTCATTCTGACGAAGGTCAAACTTTTCACTCCACCTTAGACCTACAGTTTAACGTGGAATCCGAACCACGCCCCACCAACAGCCCAGCGTCTTAATCACTAGGCCACCCAGGGTACCCATTTATCTACCAAGCACTTTCTTTATCGTGTAGAAGGATGAACAGCTGGGTTTTGTTGCGCGCCGGCTGCCGTCACCTGGTCCCAATCCTGGGGCCGATGGAATCGTAGTCAGCGACGCTAACCACTACACTACCGAGGCATATATATATATATATATATAATATATATATAGTGTTCATGGCCACCTCATTTTTGTAGAAGTCTGAATCAGTTAGATATCCCATGCATTTCATAGGTATGGCTAATGAGGTTGAATCTTATGCCTGGGTTAGGCGTACATCGTAGGTTAGGAGGTCGTCCTAGGTTGGTTAGAAATTTTCCACGTCACCAACAATCAAGGGTCATCGGTGTTGCAAAAAAAAACTGTGGTCCCCCGAAACTAGTGTGTGTGTGTGTGTATATATATATATATATATATATGTGTATATGCGCCTCGGTGGTGTAGTGGTTAGCGTCGCTGACTACGAAACCATCGGCCCCGGATTCGAGACCCGACGGCAGCCGGCGCGCAGCAAACCCCAGCTGTTCTTCCTTCCACACAATAAAGAAAGTGGTTGGTAGATAAATGGGTACTCTAGGTGGCATAGTGGTTAAGACGCTTGGCTGCTGATGGGGCGTGGTTCGGATTCCACGTTAAACTGTAGGTCTAAGGTGGAGTGAAAAGCTTGACCTTCGTCAGAATGAACAATTCGGGCAGAAGCTAACCAAACGTTACCAAAAATATATATATATAGTCTACTGTATACATATTTTTTTCAATAATTCTTTTGGCAGTAACATTATATATATATAGAAAACAATATATATAGAAAACAATATATAGAAACAATATCTAGATACAGTGACAGTAATTCAACCATTTATAGCTGTTTCCTTGATATAAGTAAGGCATATGATAGAGTGAACCACAATATTTTATTTGAAAAACTAGAAGACAGGAAGGTTCCCATGTACATATTAAATTTATTGAAATTTTGGTATTCCCACCAATCTTTCACTGTTAGGTGGGGCAATGTACTATCCGAGTGTTTTGGCTCCTCTTGCGGGGTGAGACAAGGCTCCTTGCTCTCCCCTATGCTGTTTAATGTGTATATTGACGGATTAATTGCTTCACTTAATGAGGCAACAGTAGGATGTTGTATATATAACACAAGGATAAATAACTTAGTTTATGCCGATGATATGGTATTAATAAGTCCCTCTGTTAAAGGTTTGGATCGGCTACTAAATGTCTGCGAAGTGTATTCGCAGAAACATGATGTTCTTTTTAATGTTACAAAACCTAAGGTTATGCAATTTCATCCTAAAAGCTGTAATCAGCCAGCTGATATAAGGTTTAAAATTAATGGTGAAGTAATTGAGGAAGTACAAGAGTTTAAGTATTTGGGTCAAACTATTACCAGCTCCTTGAGTGATGACTCGGATATAAGAAAACAATCTCGAAGCCTGTGTGCTAAAGCGAATATGACCATAAGGAACTTTCGTTTTGTACAAGTGAAGCTAAAGACACTCTCTTTCGTACTTTCTGCAGTAATATATACGGTCAGCAACTCTGGGTGAATTATAAAAAAGGTTCTGGTAGAACCCTAAATTTGCTGTACAACAGGTCTTTTAGACTCTTACATAAATTACCCCCGAGATGCTCAGCTTCGCAAATGTTTGCTACCCGCAATGTTCCGAGCTTCCCGGAGGTAACAAGACGTGCTCAACACAGTCTAATGCAAAGAATTAAAAAATCAACCAACCCGATCATCCAAGCTATCCATGAGTCCAGCCATTTATCCTCTAAGCTATGGACTTCTTGGTACGAAAACGTCTGTCTGTAGCTCCACTTAACTTCGACAGTGCAGTATTATTTCTAATCAATTGTATATATTTTTTCCTTAGTGTATGAACTGTCATTGTATTAATAATATTTGTCATATGGACTATAGTCTGCCAATAAACCTTTTCATTTCATATATATGCAATAAAATCGCAGAACAACACGTGATCTTTTTAATAAGCAAACAACCACAAGGAAAAGGAAAAGGAAACACGAAATCCGAGCGCTTTCGTGATATATTCACATCTTCAGGGACAAGAAAGAAATAGACAGAATTTACCAAGTAACTGAGTTAAATACACAAGCGAAAAATTCCCAATAAGCAACTCGCTTTAAAAACAATAAAACAACCTAAAGATTTTTTCTCAATGGATAACTTAATCTAAAGGCTACTAAATTATTGAATACATAAAAAAAACTTATAAATGAAATTAGACAATTAACATGTACACAAAACAAAAATTATTATAACAGTTATTAGAAATAGTATTTAATTAAAACAGGCAAATTAAATGGCAAGAATCTAAGGAAACAAAAGACATGGTGCATTGTATTGGTGCAATCGTCGTCACGTGCTCCTTCCAGAATAAATATATATATATATATATTATATATATAAATATATATATATATATATATAATTTTTTTATTCGCATTTGTTAATTTAGTTAGTTATATACATTATTCAGGTTGATTTTAAGGGTTTCGAAGTGCGACCTAAAACTGGCTCACTGGTAATACGTTTTCGAAAGAAAAGTCGCTTTGAAAAATTTCTTAAAACCAAAAAATAATAATTAGTAACATCCTATTTTTGTTTAACTATTTTATTCCTTTTGGTGACAGGAATAAAATGTCAAGAGCAAAAGCCCAATCAATCCCTGCCAATTAGTAATATTTTTATGCTTTCTAAAAAATTTTTGTAGGCGAACTTTTTTCCGAAACTGTTGTACATTCAGAGCATCTACGTAACTATATTTCGGAATGTCGAGATCACGTGAAATCTGGTGTAGAAATATTGCATGAATTATTAATGAAAAGTCGAGTGCCTTCGTCGGGTCACTGTATACTTGATGGGAATTAATGGGTACGTATCGATGGGTATAAAAATTTGCATGTGAATCCAACAGGGTATACTAATATATATATATATATATATATATATATATATATATATATATATATATATATGCGAGTGTGTACACGTATGCATTCGTTGGAAGGGAACATCGTTGATTTAGTCATAAAATTTGAGATTTTCCTGGTATGGTTTTGACGCATTCATCATTTATGACATTTTGGATATGAATAAATTCAATCTGAAAAAAAATGAAGATGAAAATGAGTAAGGAGGAACAGACCCTGGCCTGGCACAGCGCTCATGGCCAAGTAATACAGCCCATTTATTTAATCCTGTGCTATTATTATTATTAGTACCAGCATCATCGGATGTTGAATCCTCGACCACCGTAATGTCTTTAGTTCGATTTTAGGAAAACCGTGTTACTCACTGGTGTTACGCTGGCAACTAAAAATTATATTATATATACAGGGTGTCCCATAAGTCCGGTGTCGTAGAAAAATTTAATTTCAATTAGTTTACAAAAGTTAGAACTAAAACAAATGTTCGAATTAATGTTTTGTTTTAGGACTTCTTTTTTTTGGTGTAGTGAGTTACACTGGTGAGGGAAAGGTTTCCGGAGGCCCTTTTCCTCAAGAGTGTAACTCACTTTTATATTAGCCATTGAGTGTTATTCTACCTGCAACAAAAGAAAAAAGGTCCCAAAACAAGACAAAACGGTGCATAATATTAAATTTACTTTGTTTAGGAACTTTTAATTAAATGTAACTTGTTGGTTGTGGCATATATTTAACATCCTATACAAAAAATTTAGTTTTCATACGCTTTTCCAAAGGCTGTCTGATAAAGCTCTGAAATTCGTTCCTTTATTAATTTTATTATAAATGCCAGTAAAATAGACGGAGCAAGTGTAGTTTACGTCCCCCTGTGGTGCCTAGTGTAGTTTACATCCCCGCCTGTGTAGTTTACGTTCCTCTACATTATCCTAGTGTAGTTTGCGTTCCCCAACTTTGTCCGCGTATACCTAATCAAATAAAAAGTTAAAACTAACGAAAATATTACGACTTAACCTAACCAATCATATATATATATATATATATATTATATATATATATATATAATGTTTTAGTTGATGGATTCATTTAAAAAATGTCTCCTAAAGATCCTAGTGTAGTTTGTGTCGACCTTTGCGTCAGGGGGACGTAAACTACACTTGCTCCAAATAGACTTACTACTGTATGTAGGCTGTAAATACCCTATTTAAAAAATTATTTACCGATCAGATATAAACAACAATAATAGAAATGTCGAATCACCTGAAGATCAGGGCCCCCAGCCTTCTTTAGTTAGCCTTATAAAGCTAATTAACAAAAATATCACGACCTAACCTAACCAGTCGTTAGGTCATCTGTACGCCCTTGACGATTAGTTAGGTTAGGTCGTGATATTTTCTTTAGCTAGCCCTATAAAGCTAACTAAAGAATGCTGGGGGCCCTGATCTTCAGGTGATCCGAAATGTCTACATCGTATCTTTGCACAACAACAAGGTATGTAAAAAAAAAAAAATGACGGATAAGAAAAAGATGACCATAAAATGAATTCTGTTTATTACAAATATTTGATACTCGGAGAAGATATTATTATTTTTCAAATACAATAAAATGACAATAGACTCGAAAGCATTCTTTTATTAAAAATAACAGTTGAAATCTTTTTTTTTGTATATTCGTGACGCGCGAGGACCAGTGTGGAAAAATAGAAAAAACATTTGTATTCCTTTTTTCTTCTTCGTTACGAGTGTTTTGGAGAGCAAGTTTATAAATAGGGGACGAAAGAAGGAATGATAAAAGTAAAGGAGGATGAGAAATTTATGGTAAAAGTAGAATTATTATTATAAAGGATAAATAATTGTACGAAATAATCTTGAAGAACACTTGTCCGTGGAGGGAATGCGGGTCTAGCCTAGATGGAATAGCTGTAGTTTATACAAAAGAGAAACAACCTGGCTGGTCTTTGAAAGCGTGTGAATCTTTTTTCTTATTTGGGAAACGCCATTGTTATTGGACATTACTCACAGTTTACATTAAGAATAGGTTCAATACAGTTTAGTCTTCTTAAAATTTGTTTATAAATACATCCTTAACAGCTTATATTTGAAATGAAATTGCATTTTACAAAATATACAATACCCATTAATTCATGGAGGGAAGCGCATCTATATGGATGCGCGCGCAGCAGTGAACATTTTTGCATAACTACTAAAAATCACTCACAATATATATATATATATATATATATATATATATATATATATATATTACATAAGTTTTTTAGGAACTGATGAATGTAGTTCCACAATGAACAAAGGACCCTTTATAAGAAGTATATAATTTATTTAAAAATTATATCTTATCAATTCTATTATTTATATTATATATATATATATATATATATATATATATATATATAAGCTGATTTAGATAATTATATATATATATATATATATATATATTATTAAGCTGATTTAGATAATTATATATATATATTGACTTAGCGAGCATTATAGAAAAAGATAGCGCATGCATATAAGCAAAGAGCTACTTAAGCCTTAAACACTACAAGTAAAAATCCTTTATCACGTAACACACCTTCAAGCACGTACAGTATGTCTGTCCGCAAACGATAATGGTTGAGATGCTCTGAATTAATTAAAAAAAATATTTGTAATAAATAATTATATATATATATTAAAGAAAAAGTGCGTGTATATGTATATACACACACACACACACACACGAGTGTATATATAATAGTTTAAGCTTCACATAATATTTTAAGTAGATAAACACTTCCAAAGAGTATTTACCAGTTTTGTATACACAGGGTGGTCCAGAAGTCACAATCGGATTAGTTTTATTTTCCTTTGGAAAGAAGCAAACCTGCGAATTTAAGTCCGTTTTTGTACATGATGAAATCCAATCAATCCATATAGAAATTTTTTGGGGTTAACAACTTCTGATTGACTTCTTGACATAATGTCGATAAGTTAGGTTAGGTGAGTTTTGTGGAATGTCGATTTTATGGCCCCTTCACAAAATGGGTATAGAGATAGATCCAAATTGTTGGTATTTGATGTTGGCAATTCTTTTTATTGCATGAATGTTTTAAATTTAATAATATTTAGTAACAAAAGCAAAAAAAAATGAATGTATTTGAATGGCTTATTTACATTTGTTTTAAATTTACACTCGTTTACAAAATTAAAAAAAAAATAATAGTCGTGTTTGCCTGAAAGCAAAACGCTCTTCCAAATTCCCAAAATTTGGTATATTTTTTTGAGAGCACCAATGTGTGATGAAAGGTTAAAAATCCTATCGCGAAAATACGTAGTGGAAAATATTAAATATATTTCACTCGATCATAAATTTTGGACACCCTGTAAATATTTAACTATATACAATAAGTTAAGATTTATATTGATTACAATATAATAAACTTCATGCAGAGCCAGTGAACTCCCTGTAGAAATTTTGAAATTATAAAAATATTATTTTTAAGTTTTCCAAGGATTTCGGGAGATCAGTAGTTTTTGGGTTGTTCCAAATAGCGCCTTTCGTACAAAATATAATGATGGGGTTCTCAAAAACTTCCTTCGTATCATCTAAGGCAGAGGTTCTGAAACTGGGGTAATTACCCCCAAGGGGGTAATTTGGGTATTTTCGGGGGTAATGGAGCAATTCTTAATATGGTAAAAATGTCAACATTAATGTCCGAGTCACGACAGAGACGACTAACCCTTTGAGGACCATGGTCAAGTATACTCGATTTCTAAAAATTGTTCATTCAGGACCGTGATCGAGTATACTAAACAATCTGCAAAAAAAATTCCTTTCAAAGAGTTTCAAAGTTTCAAAGTAATTTCAGTTATTTTCAGTAATTAATTTTTCCACTTTCTTTACAACTTCGGCATTGCAAGTTTGTGTGGGGTAAAATGAGATTAATTGAGATCAGGAAAAGGGGTAACGGGGTCAAAAAGTTTAAGAACCACTGATCTAAGGTCACGTGACGGAGGGAGCCTACAGCTTTACTTGGATATGTGAAATCCGAACTACGGGTCGCTATATAATCTGGACGCGGAGGAGACCCCATCCAACTACTGATCAGACCCAATGTCGCTTAACTTCGCTGATAGACGGGAAGCGGTGTATACGACACTACCCACGACGTAGCCTTGAAATGTATAGAAATTTGGATGTGATGGAACAAATACTGTAATTTTTTTTAAAAAGGTTTTAATTTTATCATTATCAAATATAATCCTAAAAAGAATACACACACACACACACACTTAATATAATGTATATAAGTCTAATATACCCTAAAATTAATATAACTAAAAGCAGAAAGGCACAAAAATGCGAACAACAGCCTTGAGTGCGATTTCTGCTTGATTCAAGCACCAAACGTATAACGTCTTCAAAAAATGCCGAATCATTGCTTCATCCTTTGTATGTAATAACTGCACCGCTTTAATGCAACCAACCACTCACTGCAAGACAACGAAGCGCTTTCGAAAACGGGCAATATATATTTATTTGTTTGTCGTTCCTGTATACCTACCTGCATTTGTAAATACACTCGTGTGTGTGTGTATATATATATATATAATTAATAAAACCACGAAGGAAAGGAAACAGAATTATTTATATATATATATATATATATATATTGTAACCTGTATATAGTCTTGAACTCTTTATTTACTTCAGTGTTCCTGAGGATGTCATTAGACGAAAGCGCTTGAGCACCATTCTGTGTTTCCTTTCCTTCGTGGTTTTATTCATCATAAATATTTTTCATGTTCCTTTCGTGAAATAATTTCATATATATATATATATATATATATATATATATATAATCTTTACGGAAATGTCACTCTAAATATAGGCTTTTTGTGTCACGTGTTTATGCCTAGAACTCTGTATAGCGGCTTTCACCGGCATTTAGAAATTTTTAATTTATGAAAACGCCAGGTGCGCTGTCCACAGTAAATTCTATTTTAACTTTATATATATATATATATATATATTATATATAAAATATTGTGTGTGTTTGGTTTATGGGATTACTTAACCTTCTTCGTAACAACAAAGGTCATGTGGCGCAGCCTCGTAGCGGACCTACATACAGTTTTACGTAGGATCCGAACCACTGGTCGCTACATCATCTGAATGCGGAGGGTGGTCCCCCATCTGACTCCAATCCAGATCCAATGTCGCCTAGCTTCGCTGATTGACGGGAAGCGGCACTGCGACAATAGATAGCTACACGAGGTATCTCTCATGTTTGTGTATGTGTGAATATATGTGTATACATGTGTACATAATGTAGAATATATTATCATCTATTTGCGCACAGGAATGCGGTAGATCAAAAGAATCTTTCCCACGTTAAGTGCTGGTTACGGGTTACGAGTAAGACCTGTATATCTCTATATATATATATATAATTATCCGCGATATAGGTGAGAGGTCAAGCGAGGTCTCTTGATTTCCTCCACCGGAAACGGATGGCAGGTCAAATACGATCCTCGCACACAAATAATGGGAATAATTCTATACCTGAAAATTCCTCTACGTACCAGTTTTAAATTTAGAAATATATATATATATTGTGTGTGTGTGTGTACGCCAGTGATTTATACTTTTATATAAATGTGTATATATAATAATATATAATAATAATGGTAATTATACGCGCGATATAATTATAAGAAATTATACGATATATACATTTTGTTATTAGACAAAAGCGTGTTCTGGTGGTCATTTTGGAAAGAATATATATTTTTTCTGGTTAATAAAATATATGAGCATTTACGAAAGCAAATGTTAATGATATAAAACCTATTTTTAACTTTTAACTACAATAAATTTTTGCTTAAAATATATATATATAACCATGTCTGCCGCGAGACTAAAGTAATATAATATTACAATTTAGAATGACAGTAATTATATATATATAGTGTGTAATGTCAAATTCGGCCTTATTTAAAAGGTTAGAGCTAATTAACCTCCCAAAGTAATTACGATGAACTAAAATTGTTTTCTGGGCATGAATGATTCATGATTCAAACTGCGATGCAGTCTACATGATTCGAAATTGCCTTAATATAATTTTTTTTTTCTTTATTTTACCGCCGATTCGTACCTAGTGTGGTACATATCTCAGCGAGGCAGTGGGTGAGTGGTGTTACTGAGTTGGGGATGATAGACCAGGGGTGTAATTATCTGTATTTCTTCTTGTGGGTTACTCTGTGACTACGTCGCAAGTTCGCAACATTGCTTCCCTAAAAAATTAGCGAGGTTAAGTGACATTAATAGTTGGGTGGGTAACCGTCATTCTCTGCGGTTAGATGATGTAGGGACCCGTGGTTCAAATTTCAAGTGAAGTTGAAGGTCCCTTTATCATATAACCCCATACCTGTTAGTATGTAGAAAAGTTAAATCATACAAGTAGTAGTATGGGTGCATTTTAGGAGAGGAAGGGGGTGCCAGTGCCAAGTAAGGGTAAAAAGGGGGGAAAGGGAAAAAGCAACATTTTAATCTCTCGAAAGGGGTGCGGGAAGATAAGGGGGAGGGGGTTGATAAGATAAGCGTGGTAAGATAAGGGTAGGGGATGCGTTTAGTGAGAGGGGTGGAGGATGCGTTTAGTGAGAGTGAATGGGGGATATGCTTAGTGAGAGGAAATGGGAGATGATAAGGGGAGGTGGCTGATAAGATAATGGAGATCTCTCGTGCACTATTCTTTTCCTGATAAATATATATAATATATATATAAAATGTGTGTGTGTGTGTATCTAACGTCATACTTTGAACCTTAGCGGCCAGCATTTGTCGGCGGAGCATGCATATATATACATATATATACTAATGGTAAGGTGAATAAGCCAAGAAACCTCCGATTGTCATTCCCTCTTGCCTCTTTTTCGACAGCTCTACAATCATAAGGCTTGAGAGTATATGATCTCACACACATCACATCACATCGTAAGTGCATTATATGTCCGTGGCTTAGCCCTCGCATTCCATCCTTATTGGCCAACAATACATAGACATAATTTAAAAATGAGTGAGGAGTAAATAGAAACACCTCTGCAAACAATATTAACATGTCAAGAGACTTTTTTATTAGTAAACTTACAAATAATGGTTCAAATAGTTAATTTATACATTTTTTCACAAATAATAATACATTCGATTAGAGATTTTTTTTTTTGTTAGTATAATAAACTTTAAAAAAATAATGGTGGAAATAGTTACATCCTCATTGCTTTGTACCATACAAGCAATTCTTTTTAAAAATAAATTGAGCTATAACCTCACTAGATACCTCATCGTGGTAAATGTTGATGTAGTGGTAAAAATATTTTAAAGTATTCATAATCACCAGATTCACGTTTTTGTTGCATGGGTGTAATCGGTGAGGTGTAATGTGACGTAATAAGATTTCTCGTACCATTCGTCAACGAGTTTCATAAGCCAGAGTCTGTTTTTCTTGACTCAGGGTCGATCCCTTCACTTCACCATGACTATATTCTTGAACACATCTTAAATTCGAAACATACTCCAAAATGTCTATAATATTACGATATTGCGATACTCTCGTCAGAATAGCTATAAAGAACTTCAGCATCCTGACTCGTTATCCTTGCATGAATTAAGCTCGAAACTTCAAAAAGGTGTGAAAGGATGGCTGACGAGTATTTACTACTTCATCAGATTTTACATAGTGTCACTTTACAAGGGTGTTCTAAGCAAAATCAGAGACAGCCATCATTCTTAAAAAGTTAAATTCGGGAGTGGAGTATAATCACACACAGTTAATTATGGAGAAACTTTAGCAGCTGAGTACGTGTTCATGACATCGATGTTTGTGAACGACTAACGTGATTAAACAAAGAATGATGATGACACCGGTTTGTGGGGGAGGCCTATACAACATGCTCAGACAGGCGATCCAAATCAAGCACAGCTATTCGTGCACTCATCCATACATTGGACGGAGTCTATACATCATGTCCAGACGAGGATGCTACACACACACACACACACACACACACACACGTAAAGGTTAAAAGAAAATGCTACGCACAATATAACACGTCAAAATAATTTAAAGTACACGAATTAAAATATAGAATACTAGAAGTAAATAAGCATTTAATAATAATAAGTAAATAAACTTATCAAATTTTAAAATAAATAAATGATAAAAAACTAAAAAGATTTCACTAAATTAAGTTAAAATTATGCATACCAATTAATCACTCCCACGGAAACCGGTGGAGACAATGTCATAAGTCCGAGGTAATTGAGCGCTTCCTCTAAGTGTTTTGACACACCTTCGTCCCTCTAAGTTCCTTCACGCCCCTTAGTTTCTGAGCTCGGAAATGTGACTTCCCGCAACCAGATGAGGAGGCACCCCACCGTCAACATCTAGATTTTCCAAGCACCCCATGTCTTTGAGTGATGCAAAACTCTGTTTGACGGATTACTGGATTTAAAGTAATCCCCTTTCCTTTCACGATGTACTTGAATTCTTCCTCGACTCTCACACGTATTTCGTAAAGTTTTGGCCCGGTTGAAACAAATGAGTCCGAGTAAGCATTGTCCCCATATTCGTCCTTGATCTCGTCAGTAAGTTCATCGAGGAACTCACCTATAGGAAGTATATATTCACCTTCGCCGTAAACACCACACTATCGGTGTCGGCGTACAGGAATCGTCGACCAAGAGAATGCATTAGCCCCTAAAGCTTGATGCGTCCGTAAGCCGTCGCAAAACTAACCACAGGGATGTTTGTGACGCGGGATGTGTCTTTAGGCAACTCGGTTCTATTATAACGCATTATATACGTGTTACCTACGTGTGCAATTTCAAGAACTTCTTTGTCGTCAGCTTTGGCGTAGTCCCATACCTCATCAAAACTATGAGCTAAGTGCACGTCCCCAAATTATCACTGTTCTGTGCAAACTTCCCCCAAGGAATCTATAGACAAAACTTCCCAATAAAGCGCTTGCCAGAGTTTTGCACAATATGCTCCCACTCAAGTTTTATATCCTCACGGTTACGGTAACGTTGCATATCGTCGTTGAATTTCATCCTCGGTCTCAACACCTTGTGAATACCTTGACGCTTCAACTTTATCTTTTAGGAAGGTTGATATAAGGAGTGAAGATGTTATCGAGTTTCTGGAACCTTCACACTTCAAAAATCTTTAATATTCTGTATCCGTGACAGATAATTTCTAACTCAATCACTTTATTATACAGTAATGTAGTGGGCCTACCGTCAACAGTTCCCTATAAATTGGTGACCTTTTCTAAATATTTAATTTCAAATTCAATCACTTTATATGCACGAGAGATCTCCCTTAGCTTAGCAGCCCCCACTCCTTATCATTCCCCGTTCCCTCTCACTAAACGCATCCCCCACCCACCTCTTACCAAATGCATCCCCACCCTTATCTTATCAACTTCTTCCCCCTTATCACTCCCACCCGCTTTGAGAGACTATTTTTTTTCCTTTTTTCTCTTTTCCTCTCAGTTGACACTGGAACTGGCACCCTCTATCCTCTCTCCTCAAATGCACCCATACTACTAAAGCAACAACAACAACCACTATTCGCGCACACCGTAAAAACATTTGAAACACAGCATATGTGTA
Organism: Bathynomus jamesi; assembly: GCA_023014485.1. Classification (NCBI taxonomy): domain Eukaryota; kingdom Metazoa; phylum Arthropoda; class Malacostraca; order Isopoda; family Cirolanidae; genus Bathynomus; species Bathynomus jamesi. The sequence continues at coordinate 1,643,045 of JAJOZX010000268.1, forward strand.
AGTTTTTTTTTTGATGCGGCAGTTTAACCTCCTTCGCAACATTGTTTTAGATGATGATAGGGAGTTGTTCAATTTCCTCAATAACGACAAAGGTCACGTGACAGAGGGGACCTTCAGCTTTACGTGGGATTTAAACTAAAGCGTACCTACGGAGTCTTATCGCAAAGGTTCATTTCAGTGATAAGCGTTCATACAAAAATTGACTCTCGGCTCCCTCTGAAGTAATCAGTACAAAATGCAAATCCCATTGATGATTTTTCTGATGAGTTTGTGCCACGTAGTTCATTCAGTAGGGGTAGATGTCATTCTGAAATGGCTGCTAATTTTCACTACTAATTTTGGCTTAATGTTTTTCAAATAAAATGTAAATGTAAATAACTTCCGGATAAAAGGGAACCTAGATAATATACCTTTCCATTGCTTTCCACAAAATAAATCTTTGGTACGTAGTAAATAGTTATAGTAAATTGTAGATTTCATTTCGTATAACACCTCATGAATGACATAAGACTCCGTAGCTTCGTTCGAACCACGGATCAATACATCACCTGGACGCGGAGAATGGTTCCCCATCCAACTACGACCTAGACCTAAGTTCGTTTAACTTCGCTGATCAACGGGAAGAGGTGTTATGACACTGGCTACGATGTACAGCAGCCTCTATGTCTACTACCATTTGTGCGTGCTTATACGAGTGATTCCCACCCAACCTAGGAGTAAATTACCCAATTGGGGTAATGACAACTATTTTTTTTGGGGGGGTAATGACACGCGATCGAGAAATTATAAAAAATTATATTGTGATAATCCAGAAATTATAAAAAATAATATCTAATGATTGGGATAATGGAACTGGATTAGAATCGGGTTTTGGGTAACCATACAAAAAAAAAGGTTGGGAAACTACACTTACTACTGGTTTATATCGAAACTTTTAACACTAAATGAGATAAAATAAGATCATTATCTTACCTAGTAAACGTAAGTGACTCAACCATCTTATTATCTACACTTTTTTTTAAAACGTTTATATTCCGAATGCACCCAACACATTCCATAGACCTTTTTTTTATACACTTCTTTTTAACCTTCCACACATTTTTACTGTAAAAAAAATTTTGGTAAAAAAACAAAAACATTTTCTAAGAAATGTGAACTAAAATAAGATTTCAAATATTTTTTTTTCTTTCGTATGTGAAATTACAGACAATTGTGTGTAATCTTTTTTATGGCATTTTTATTTTATATTTTGTCAAGGAGCGTAATTTGCTGTGTAGAAGAATACGAGAAATATTTTTATTAAGCTAGAAAATTTATAATTGCGGAAAAAAGTTCACCTAGAAAAATAAGACTCGATCATTACTGATCGGTCATTTTTTTTGCTTTTTAAAAAATTTACGGTAGATTTCTAGGTGAACTTTTTTTTTCCGTAACTGTACTATTTATTTCGATAGTCTGGAGACAATGGGGCACACACCATCTACCCTTCCGGCACAGTGTATCCCGATTATTGGAACAGGGGGGGGGGGGGGGGGTATTTAAAAAAGGGTTAATTTACAGTTACAATAATGTCTGTGTAAAACAAATTTACAGATAAATGCAAAAAACTTCACTTTTCTGTATCCACCCGAAGAGGATGCCAGTGGGCATCGAAAGTGTTGTGGAAATAAACTCTGTCTATTAGAGTGGGTTTTTATTATCAAATTTACAGATGAATTTGTAATTAGGTTTTTAAAAGAATCCCACAAATTTGTGTGTGTGTTTAATCTACTTCGTAAGGGCAGAGGTCATATGACGGAGTGGAGACCTACAGATTTACGTGGGATTTGAACCACGGGTCGGTACATCATCTGGACGCGAAGGACTATCACCTATATAACTACAACCCAAACTAACTGATCGACGGGAAGTGGTGTTACGATACTGGCCAAGACATAACCTTGTAAGTATAGTACAGAAATATACTTTGAGAGATATGGAATAATATAGAAATATTATTTCTATACTTTTGGAATATTTTAGACCTACGTAATAATAATAACGATGGAAAAGTTTAAGTAGGAAAATAGAATTCGAACCTATGTCCCTTGCTTTCAGAGTCAGATCTCCAACTGATCACGCCATCCAGAACCTCTTCGAAAGAGGTTTGTTACGATAAAACGAGGTCACTATTTACCCCTTTTCACCATGCTCCATTCAACTCCTCCGTCTTTACAGATCATGTAGGCTAAATGGTTTCTAAGTACAATATCCGCACTTGTGTAAGATACAAAAGGAAAAGGCAGTAAGGTGGTAAACTAGGAGCTAGGAGCGTCGACATTGAAACGACGTGACATGGGTTCGAATCCCATTTGCAACCTAGCTTTTCATTTCATTGCCATTCTATTTTATGGCATTACTGTACTGTATAGCAATTGACAACTTTTCTATGTTACTGTACAGTGGCTGTACAGTATTTTCAGTAAAATGACTATACAGAAGGTGACAAAATTAAATAGACACCTTCGTTTTTCTCCATACTTTTTGTTTGATAAAAGAAATCAATAAATAATAAAAAATTTATTGAATAAATATATTTAGAATCTTGTTGTTTTCTCCTTTTACATTAGGGAAAGCTGACACACGCATGTTCTGGTATTCCATTGATGATCTTTGCCATTTGATCTTCACGACAATTATCGTGGTGTCTAATTACGTTTGTCAACCCTTTGTGTAGGCCCTCCATGTTTATATCTGGATCATTTGATCATTGATGGTCTCGCATCAGTTTGATCATTGATGGTCTCGCATCAGTTTGATCATTGATGGTCTCGCATCAGTTTGATCATTGATGGTCTCGCATCAGTTCGATCAGATAACCATAAAAGAAGAGATAAGAAGACTAATCCGACTAAAAAGCTTTGCTCATTATTAATAATTTTTTTTTTAATTGATACATGGTGGGTATGGGTATTGAAATTTCTTTTTGAAGAGTTAGTAATAAATAATTAATCATTGAGGAGGGCCAGAAATTGGCACAGCGCTCGGGCCAACTAATGCGGCCCATTGTTCTACCTCCTGCGTTGTTATTATCAGCAGCATTGGGGTTTGAATCCCCGACCTCAGTTCGCTTAAAGGGAAACTGTTACCCAATGAACTACGGACGTTGTCGTTTTGAAGAGTTATGGGTATATTCCTCAGAGGTAATATAAATGAACTTCAAATACCATCTTTGACATACCTGTCCGGGTAGCCTAGTGGTTAAAATGTTAAACTGCTGGTTGGGAGGTCTTGAGATCGACTCTGGGCGAGAACTTTGTAATTTTGTACTTCCTTGGCGGGTCGTGGTTCGGATTGCACATTAAGCTGTAGGTTTAAGGTGGGTCGAAAATCTTGACCTTCGTCAGAATGAACATTTCAGTGGAAACAAGTCTAATATATACCGTATTTGACGGCTTACAAGACGCTGCGCCGTGAAAGACGCACCTTAATTTTGGAAAGGTAAATTCAAGAAAAAAAGTTTTTGATGCACTTTATTGTTAATACAATGGATATGTAAAATTCAATAAAAAGAAAACCCAAAAGCCAATAAAGAAAGATAATATGATTATTACTCTTATTATTTGTTATTAATCAACGGTTTTGCGCATGTGCTGTATTGCCACTTTCGGCTTCTAAGACGCAGGGCGATTTTTAAAGGTATTTACAAGGAAAAAAAGTGCGTCTTATAAGCCGACAAATACGGTATATATATATATATATATATATATATATATATATATATATATATATATAATAATTCAGTGGCGACTCCTGCACTCGGGCTACTCGGGCTCAGCCCGAGTGTACATTTGTAAAATATGCATAAATTTTGTCGTTCAATATGTTAAAATCTTTATTTAATGCCTCTTTTGCAGAAATCTATTTTAAAACAAAGAATGTCATAACAAGTTCGTCACTTTGTGTACTCTTCTTTCATGATCTATTACGATATTTGCTCGGGTCCAAACGCTGACTTGTCAAAAAGTAACGCTCACTGTTGCTTTTTAAACAGAAAGCTTTCGCTCATCCTCCAAGCTTCTGGACTCGGGATGAGTGATTTCCGCCCTACCTGTTATAAATAATCTTCAAAATTTCAACTGGCTTTTATTCAATATTTTTCACGGAGTATACCTTTGCATTGATCTCATGATTTAACTGTTGACTGATGAAACGTTTGCTTTCCATGATAATATTGTATTAACAAAATTTAATTCGTCCAGGTAGGGCTCAATTTCGTCAGCCTAGTGACGCGAAAAACATAGCTAGCCTATGCTAAAAATGATAACTGGCAACTCCTCTCAGGTTTCTTCAGTAGTTTAGTTGCCTGCGGAAGTGAACGTTGTAGCATTGTGTTGTGTATTTTCTGTGTATAGTGTAACTAGTGTATTATAACTATCTTATATTTTTTTGTTCAAACAGCTCTACATTTACCCATAATGGAGAAGGATGTTGTGTTAGATTTAAAAGAAAAACCATTTGGGCAGAGAAATATTGCGGAAAAGCGAGAAATATATCAAATTAGGCCGACCCACTCCTTCACTGAAAACTAAAATAGGCCATCGTACTTTTCAAATCAAGTGGTATGAACAGATTGATTGGCTGTGTGCAAGTGCCTCTAATGAGAAACTATACTGTTGGCCATGTTTGCTTTTTCAACCGAAACCAAATCAATCGTGGTCCGTGGACAGATGGTGGTTACAGCAATTATAAAAATATTCTAAGTGACTGCAAACCAGTAGCGGCTCGTGACTAAAAATTCTAGGGGTGCTGTCTCTAAGAATGGGTTGAAATAATTACTGAAATAAAAGGATGAGCATTGAGCAATGAATAAAAGTTTCAAAAGTTATTGAAAAAGTTATTCAGTGAGCTCATCCTTATATTGTTCTTGATTATTTCAATTGTAAATAAAAAATTTAGGGGTACTGCAGTTCCGCAGTGCCTACCGACGAGTCGCCACTGCTGCAAACATCATAGTAAATTTTTGAGTCATTTGCATAATTACAAATGTCTAAAAACTTTTGGACAGTTTGATATTGAAACTGCTCTTAGTGAGACTGCAAAACTTGAAAAAGAACGGTATAACAAATCAGTTGAAGAAAATAGACAATATTTAAAACAGTTAACAAATGCCGTATTATATCTTTGTAAACAAGAACTGCCATTGCGTGGCCATGATGAAGGAAAAGATAGCCTTAATAAAGGTAATAATCGAGAGCTGTTGCATTGCTTTGCTGAAATAGATAGTGTTTTTGCATCTAGACTTTCCATGGAAGAAGGATCGAAGCATTTTTCAGGAGTTTCAAGTACAATACAAAATGATATATCTGCAATAGATAGTGTCATAGCTGATGCAATTCATACTGAAGTTGAAAAAGTTCCTTTTTTCTCAGTGCAAGCAGATGAAACTACAGATTGTGCAATGCATGCCCAACTCTCAATTATAATTAGATATGTGTCTGAATGCCAAATAAATGAAAGATTTTTAGGATTTTTTGACGTAAGTGATGATAAAAGTGCTTCAAGGTTGGCTGATACGATAGAAAATGTGTTGAACTCCTTTAGTGAAGCTAAAACTAAATTGGTTAGCCAAACGTACGATGGAGCAGCTGTGATGGCAGGTGAGCTAAACGGGGTGCAAAGAAAATTGAAGGAGAAAGGATTTAAATACGGCCATTTTATTCACTGCTATGCTCATAAGCTTAACTTAGTTTTGAGTAAAGCTGAGAAAGTGAATGGGGTTAAAATGTTTTTTTCTCATTTACGCTCTTTTAGTAAATTTACATCTTCGAGTACAAAACGGAAAAGTGTCTTTCGAGATTTTAATATCAGCATTCCATCACTGTGTGAAACAAGATGGTGCTATAGATCTAGAACTGTGTCATCCATAAAACAGATGCTTGAAAACTTGAAAAGTGCATTTCAACATATTTTAGACAATAATGAAAGGTGGGATGAAGATACTCTAAGTGAAACTGACAATCTGCTGGCAAAATTGAATGACTTCACTTTTATGTTTTTCATAAATTGTTTTCATAACATATTATCCCAAGCTGGAAAACTCTTTGATGTTCTGCAGTGTAAGAAGCTTGACATGAAGTTGGGCCAGGATAAAATAAATGACTTTATTCAATTTGTCGAAAATCATCGTAACGATGAACATTATGAAAAAATCGTTCAAGAAACAATGGGCGACTTTGCACAACCAGATGACTCGGGGCCTCCTCCCAGGAAAAGAGTCAGGGGAAGACAAATGAACTATAAAGCGACGTATTTCGAAATAATTGACAACATTTTAGTGTCATTAAGAGAGCAATTTGCTTGCATTCAGGAATTCACATTTTTTGAATTACTTGATGTGAACAAGTTTGAAATGTTTGCTCATTCATTTACTATGCAACATGTAAACGCTTTACAAAGTAAATACCCAGATATCTTTGATTGCAAATCCTTGGTGAACGAACTGAAATATATGTATAATGACAGTGACTTTAAAAAATGCAAGTCAGTCAATGTCATTTTAGAGTTAATTCATAAACTGGATTTGTTGTCTGCTATGTCTGAAAGTGTTAAGCTAATTCAACTTTTGCTGACCATCCCTGTAACTTCAGTTGCCAATGAAAGAAAGTTTCTCAACCTTAGACAGAATTCGATCATATTTGCGATGCACAATGGCTCAAGAACGGCTGTCATCCCTGGCTCGCATTTCGATCGAAAAACAAATACTGAATGACTTGGAAAGCAAAAAGGAGCTACACGACAAGATTTTACAGGAATTTGCTATAAAACCAAGACGCTTGGAATTTATGTTTAAATAAAGTAAGTTCATGGTTTATTTTTTATTAAATTATGTAAATATTTTATTTATAATTTATTGCATGTATACCGTATATTTCTGTTCATGCTGGTTCTTTAAATTGTTTTGGTAAAAATTTGTACTGAGCCCGAGTAACATTGATAAGCTAGAGTCGCCACTGATATATATATATATATGAGAAATAAGAGGACGAGGAGATGGTACATGTCTATTGACAGACGTTTCGGGAAAGTTCAATTTCCATCATCAGGGATAAAACAGCTAAAACGACTGTATACCTTGCAAAGCATCATTCGCCAATTTCAAACAAAAGTGGCGAGCATCGCAGTATTTCTACCAACTTCAAAATTATTAATTCAACACACCAACCAACCGAACTCATCATCGAATTTCTCCATATTCTTAGTATAAAACCAACCTTCAATGACTACAGATCCGCCTTTAACAAACAAAGCTAGATAAATTCTCCCGTTTCACCACTGGAAAAGAAACCACTTGCAACCACTCGCATTGACTTTCGAGCAATTCCGATGACTATTTCAACATTTACCCATTTCCATCCCATTTGCCCATTTCCAACCCCCATTTACACATTTACAATCGGTTTATTACTCCTAAAATGACCTGATAAGATATTGTTTACAATATTTGTCATCTTTTTAACCTTTTTGTATATTTTTGCTTTACTTTTTATTTTTTTCAATATACTTTTAATTTTTACAAAGTTAATATAAATATATTAATCGTATATGATTATATCAATATATTTAATATATTTGTGTATAAAATTTGATTTTATTCATAATTATTTATTTTTAAAATTTATTTTAACATTTAGCACTGATGATGGAAATTGTACGTTTCCGAAATGTCTGTCAATAATAAACATGGACCATCTCCTCCTTTTATTTCTCACTAAGTTGCGATTTCCTCAGAACAAACCCTTCAATCATATATTGGCCGAAATTGGTTACGGGGGAATAACTAACAAATGTGAAACAACCACCTAACCTAGCATAATCTGGTCTCCGTGAAATTTAATATTAGCCTTTAATATTACAAAATATTTAAAATTTTGGTGAAATGTTATTTATTGAGTGGAACAGATTTTCTAAAATGATAAATAGGCCTACCTAGGCCTAATCGTGATTCGAATTCCCTCGACTTTGTTCATATTAGCCTTTCGTAACTTTAGTATAAATGCGCCTTTATATAACTCCACAAAATTATATTACTTTACTGAGTTACAAATAGAATACATATATAGTTATTGGGTTTTTCCTTTATTTTCATTTACCTTCAGTCATGCTTCGATCAAACTGCAACATTCTATTAAGCATGTTAAGTATCAAAACATGTTTTTAACAGTAGCTCGGGAGTCAAAACATTTAGTCTTGGACGTGTTTAAAAAGCGGGTGAAAGAATATACGTGTTCAGGAATATATTTTATCTTAAATATTGTTTTAACAGTGTAGAGAAAATGTCAAAATAAAGAGAGTTTGGAATCGGTATTACAAACTTGTCTACAGTACTACATTTTCAAGATTGGTTGGTCACTTTAACCCTAAACTATCGAAGAAGTTAATGAAAAGACAAAATCGTGATGTTTTATTGGTCTTTACAGAAGAAACACGCACACACAAACACACACTTGCGTTTTTTTTCTTAGTGTTAAATCTTGTGTTACTTCAACGTTAGTTAGTTTGTCAAATGTATTTCATGAAAACAGACTCGTACAGCTTAATAAGGCAGATACAACTGTAATATTAACACCAGAAAATATCTGTATTTTAAAAGATATATTTACAGTCTTGGTCTAAGTTAAAAATAGACTAGTAGATACTGTAAAAATCCTTAAAAGAGGTCTGCAAGTTAATAAAGTCGAGTCAAAATCCATGGAGTTAAATGTGATATTTTCAGTGAAATCTCAGTTTTTGACTAAATGCTCCGTTACCGTTCTTAGGCAAAGCTAGAACTTAAACGTTTACTTTTAGGTGTTAAATTGAATATGACGTTGGTAAAACTTTCACCTTTTTAACATTAAAATGTGCGCCAAATAAATTGTTTTATATTATATAACTTGATTCTGTTTATCGACGTCTTTCACCCAATGAGCCCGACAGGATGTGAATACAGAATTAAGGTTCTCAGTTCGAGTTTCAGTTCGGGCGCTTCAGAGTTGAGTGACTGAGTTCGGATCTCGCCTGAAGCGTGACCTTGTCACGTGACCTTAGACGTTTTGAAGGAGGTTAAACAATCCTGAATATTATTATTATTATTATTATTTCGCGAAGTGGCCCGAATTTTTCTCGCACCCAAAATGGTTTTGCTCCTTCAAAGCCTATTATAAAGACGTTCTATTTACTTTACTTATAGTAGCAGGAGCGCAATTTTCATCTGTTTATTGCATTCACTTCTCCCCTGCAAGCGTTTCCTGCATGGTACATCGTTCTCCACATGCAGTCTTGTAAGCCATCTTCTTGTCGTTTGTATATTGTATTATCGCGTTTGTTTTAACTTATAACATGATGGCTTCATTGCCTCTTTTTTCTTACTTTTAAAATGATCTCTCATTCTTTTACAAAATAACTTCTACTTCATTTAGACCACTTTACACAATAAAATCTCTCTCTCCCTCTCTCTCTCTCTCTCTCTCTCTCTCTCTCTTCTCTCTCTCTCTCTCTCTCTCAAAAACTTTCTTTGCCTCTACTAACTTGTATTTCCTTTTCTCTTTGTGATTCATTGTAACTTTTTTGATTTTCTGTTCCTCCTTCTAAGTGTTAATTCAATGGCCTTTCATGATCGAAAGGTGTGTGTGTGTGTGTGTGTGTGCACTGTATTTAGGGGAAGGGCACAGGGAGGCATGTCCCCCATCCCCCCCTGTGACATTTCGGCACCTTTGTCACTACAAGTCGAATTACAACGCTGGGAAGCAAAGAGGACTGCTTGGACACTTCCAAAACCACGTTCTATTGTGGAAACACTCGAGCATACACCAGCCACTTTGTTCCCAAATGTCACAGCGATGTTGAGTCTTCTCGCTACCATACTAGTTACATCTTGTGAGTGAGAGCGTTCATTCAGTCGCTCAAGCACGCTCAAGATCTACACGAGATCAAGAATGGGCGAAAATAGGCTAACTGGTTTAGCTCTATTAGTGATTCACCACAAAATTGATCTGGATTATAACATTATTTTAGACAGCTTCGCGAGAAGGCATCCACGTCGCATGGAACTGGTTGACGTTCTTCAGAATTAGATTGAGTGAGTGAAGGTGACTCGCCGTTACGTCATCTAGCATTGGTCGTTGGTTGTATATAGGTAGCCACGGTACAAAATTGAATTTTTGCATAAATAATTAATTTTTGCTGTAAATTTATGTTTAGTTTTGTTTATATATTGAAGTTGTAATTGTGACGCAAAAACAGCTGTGGATATTATTTGCTTGTACACTTGTGTTTTAAATTTGCACATATTTTACTGTCTGTAATCGATTTTGTAAATATGGTGGATTTTATAATTCCTAATTGTGTGCACGCATTCATGCATTTTTTTACGCGACATTCTTAGAGAGGTACCTATCTGCAAAGTACTGTACCTACAGTATATGTGAATATCTCTCGCACTTGTTTCGTGTGATTTAGTTCTAGCCTCTAGGTATATGTAACAATGCGCTGTATTTCATACATTTGTCAACTGTGTATGCGTTCGTTCATTTCAGTATGTAAGATTAAAGAATAGATACACACATTTTCTTTTGTCATTGGCTTGCTTATTAATCTTTGAAATAGATTTGCTTGCCCCTTCCCCCTGATATAAATCCTGGATCCGGGCCTGCATCTTTCGCTCACTTCGACCTCATACAGTAGGATCATGCAGATGAATATAGACAGGATGTTGTCTTTTACAACTTTCCGCGTATCAAACATTCGCTTATGTTCAGTTTTCACATTCTTTTGCTTTCCAACATCAGAACCTCTTTCGAACCTCTTTCGTATCGCACTCACCCGTTTCTGATGCAGATGTGACCTTATCTGAAATTGGGGTAACTGCTGGACAGCTAAAGAGGACCGGATGACTAATCAGGTCTTCGGAAGAGACAAAAATATCAAACAGGAAATATTTCAATTAGGTAAAACACGGAGCAATAATCAAACCCAGACAAATAACCCTCGCTAACAAATCCACACCCAAAATGCCCAGAATACCAAAAGTAGTGCCGAGTACGAATTTCAACACACACACACACACACACACACACACACACACTATGAAAATATTCTTTCGGACTGTATCATTAATTATTCTTATAAGCTTTTAGAATTTGAAAGGAGTGATCTTTTATGCCTATAATAATAGGATGAATAACTTATATCCCCCATAATCTTCTTTGCCCTATGTGCACTTTGGCTTAAAATTCAAATGTCAAATATGAAACAGAATGGTAACTCTCTCTCTATCTCTCTCTCTCTCTCTCTCTCTCTCTCTCTCTCTCTCTCTCCTTCATTAATGTTTTAGAAATTTTCTTTTTTCTTTTCATCGTTTGGTGAACGTCAAATTACATTTTATAATAATGTCTAATATATTGTACAAATATTCATTTATTTCGTTCTTTTTCGAACTTTCGTTTTGAAACTTTCCTATTATCAATTTCGTGCATGTTTTCGTGAAACTCCCGTAGTTCCTCATCGAGTAACTTACGTACACCTACCTTTATTTTTATCAAAACTTTTGTAACCTTTTTGATGTAAATTAAGAAGAATTTTAATAAATATTTTGCTAAATTTTTTCTCATTTCATTTGACAGAATTAAACTGTAGTATACAGTCGCTTTCGAAAGTACTGTCGTACTAACGGTAAGATCAGAAATATGTTCGGCGTTCCGATATAGAATGTTTTTAATTGACTGTAAGTACAGTTTCGAAAAAAAAGTTCGCCTATAAAAATTTATAAAATTCAGAAAAAATTGCTAATTGGTAACTTTCAGTTTTTGTTTGGGTATTTTTTTCTTTTTAGTCGTGGCAATTAGATTTCAAAACCAAAACCCAGCCATTACTCTCATTAATAACTTTTTTACGTTTTTTAGAAATTTTTAGTCGAACTTTTTTCTAGAAGTGTACATTTGATCGTATTCTAAAAAGCGTTTGTTTTTCTGATGTCCCTGTAAACAACAACAATAATAATAACTAATTGCTTCTACTCGAGTCCACATGCACCTCTTGTAAGTAATTCAGAATCTTTATGATGGAGTCTGTTACCATTATAACTAGCTAAGTCTTCAAAATAAGACTTGGATTTAATTCCAAATTCCAATATTGAATTAATTATGCATATTTACTGGTAATAAGAAAAAAGACATGAGTTAGCAAATCATATCACCATTTACTTACAGTATAACTTATGTAACAAAATTCAACACTCCTTGAAAATCCATAGTCCACGCTAGGGTTGGCAGTGCTCCTGCTCCGGAGCCAGGAGCCAGCTCCAAGATTCGGAGCCGGAGCGGAGTAGGCCAATTGTTTAAACTCTGCTCTGGAGTTGGGATTGTGGAGCCGGAGCAGAGCTGGAGTCAGATTTATCGGAGCGCTCCGGAACTTGGAGCTGAAAGCCTGGAGCTGCTACATTTATAGTAGAGTGAATGTCGGCAAGTTTAGGGGATGGGAGCCGATCACTAGCGATTACTGTTTTGGACGGTTTGACGTTGAACAGTTTTCTTTGAGCATGTAAAATACTAGTTGTAAACAAACTGGACCGCTGATGTTGAGTGTACGAATGTGCGTATAGTATTTTTTAATCGTAATATAGTGTCGTGGCCGTACCAGTTTGCCAAGTATGGATAGTAAACCGTACGGTTACGAGAAAAAGACACGTTTTTTATAATAGATTAGAATGTCGTAAAAAGCATGTACTTCTGAGCACACTAAAACCATTACGCTGACCAGCTAAAATTCAAGCTGTATAAACGCTGCAAGCACTTAATACCCATTAGAATCTCTATCACACAATTCAGAGAATTATGCAAATTGCAGCTACTCGCATCTATGTATTACTATTACGCTGAATAAATCCAAAGATAGACACTGTACACAAAATGCAAGCACTCTTGCACACGCTGGCAATTACAAGAAGTTAAAAATAGAAAATAAATTAACGGCAGCATAGACCATACGAATTCCTGCCAGTGACAAGTCATAAGATCCTGATTAGTACTCGACAAGCTGCATTAATGAGTCATTGGACGTTTTGGTGTGTGTATTAGTATGTAGTAAAGATAGTTTTTATCAGTGTCCTATGAAAAAGCCTTATGCTAAGCTAAATTTGTAGTCCTTCATACCATACAATGTAATTAAATTTATTTTATTTGCTAGTCCTAATTTTATTATGTTAATTTTCCTCTATCTGGCTTAACGCTGCTAAAATTGTCCATGCATAATCGAAGTAGAAATAGTTTTAAGTAGGCCTGGATAATATTACGTTAAGTCGGCTTTAATTAAGTAGATTATTAGTCTTAATGATTTTGCTATCCTATTGTGCATTCAGTTTTTGTAGCTGTAGCACAATAAAAAGACGCTAAAGTATCAGTCCGGAACAACATCGTACCCTGAAGCAACTTAGGATGTAAAGCTGAGGTTAGTGGAGCAGCTCTAGAGCTGGAACTGGGTTAGTAGAGCAGCTCCGGAGCTGGAGCTAGGGGTCACTCTCGGCTCTGGGCTGGGGCTGGGGATATCACTCAGTTCTGGAGCAGGCCTGGAGCAGGAGCTGAGTCACTGGAGCACACTGGAGCTGTAGCCAGCAAACTCAGAGCACTGCCAACCCTAGTCCACACAGTACCACCATAACTCACACCACAACACACCTACCCACAGTTTACACTATATTCACTGACAAAGTCTACCAAAACTTTGCGTTAAGTTTCAAGAGCAGTTGTTTTTCAAAATTTTTGTTTCCCTCCGTCGCACGCTCTGGACTAAAAATTAAACGAACACAGCTGAACTGTACTCGCCTCCACATGTTTCCGTAAATCTGATGGCGAGTTATATGCAGACACTTCAACAGTCTTCGGCCTGCAGAGTAAAGACCGAAACTACGCCGAATTGCCTATCATAGACTTTACTGAAAATAACTTGTCCAAATATAGCCACGGTGAACTTAATTCAGCCATTATCGAATTGAGGATATCTGCGCAGCGTCACCAACACAGCAAAAATGAATGAAAGACGCCCAGCCCGTGGTGCGGCGGGAACTGGCGGGAAGTGCTGCGTTATTGTGATTGGTCGGGACAGGATCACGCATCTTTTGCTACGTTCTGATTGGTTGATCCAAATTGAGCCCATGGCGGGTACTTCCAAATGTAACGAAACGACTTGGACAAAAGTAACGAAGTAAAAGTACATTACTTAAGCTGAAAAGTTACTCGAGTAAAAGTACCGAAAATGTGAAGTTAAGTACTCGAAATCCTTCCGAAAGTTACTTGAGTAAAGTAACGAAGTAGTACTACTTCGTTCCTGGCCACATCTGCATAGGAATATCACCAATTATAATATCAGATCATAACATTATTGAAATAACAACCAGTATAAAAGCAACAGGGAAAAAAGTACACGCGCTACAGAAAGAGGCAAACTCGAAATTTTTCATTTTCACTCCAAGGATATAAGTTTCATCCAGGTATTGGTAAAGGTGTTGCATCCGGCATGGAAGCAATAGACTGGAGAACCATCTTTAAGGACAAGACAACGGAAGAGATGCTAATAACACTAGGCAACAAAGATTTTGTTACAGAAGACCAAATAGGTGCTCCTAGCTAATTTCGGTATGCTGATTTCAAATCTATAATTAGATTTTTTCTATCACGTCTAGATTTTGTGTAAAATGCAAATAACTTTTAGTAAAATTTTCTACCACGTCCAGATTTTGGTTTTAATCGGCTTAATGCCAGTAATATGAAACTTGCTTTTCAAGGTTAAAGCAATTTTTTTTGCCAACTATATACAAATTCGAACAATTTTGATAAATAAAATTTATCCCGAGTTGGCAACACTGAGTCAAGAGCATAGTAACGGGCAACGGCCCAACGGTCAGTCGCTACGTGACAGTCAAGCAGAACGGTTGTTGAAGCTCTCTGCTGATGAGCAAGTGACAGGTTGTGGTGACTTGTGTGTTTTTATAGCATTTGTTTTGTACTACGGTGTGTATTTCTTTTATTTTGCACATCGTAATAATTACTTTCTACGTTTTTTCAGATATTGTATGGTAATTCAAAATGGCATCAAATAGACGTGCTTGTGTAAATCACCCAGACAACTTCTGCTTTGTCTGTGGACAATATACACCTAAGCCACAACGTAGAAACATAACAACAAAGATTAAACTTGCCTACAAGTGTTATTTTGACTGTAAGTTAGGAGACCAACAGAGGGACTGGGCACCACATATTTGCTGTGCACAGTGCAATGCAATGTTAATAGCTTGGATGAATGGTAAAAGAAAAGCTATGCCGTTCTCAGTCCCCATGGTTTGGCGTGAGCCGAAAAATCACTTCAATGATTGTTATTTTTGTTTGACAAAGATTGCTGGTTTCACAAAGAAAAACAAATCAAAGATCACGTACCCAAACTGCGAATCAGCAATGAAACCAGTACCACATGATGAAACAAATCCACCACCAGTTCCACCAGCAACGATAACAGACAGCAGTTCATCTGAAGATTCTGCTAGTGATATAGAAACAGGGAAATATGGCATATATGTTCCAGATGCAAATATTTCCCCACATTTGTTAAGTCAAGCGGAGTTAAATGACTTAGTGCGCGATTTGGAATTACCAAAAGAAAAGGCAGAGTTGCTTGGTTCAAGACTTCAAGAATTTAATCTTCTCCAACCAAACACCAAAGTTTCCCATTTCCGCCATCGCCATTTGCAGTTTTCATCATTTTACTTACAGGAAGAAAACGTTTGTTTCTGCCACGATATCAGTGGTCTGATGCAAGGGATTGGCTATCGCTATGATCCAAAAGAATGGAGACTGTTCATGACTCTAGTAAAGCTAGCCTTAAAGCTGTATTACTGCACAACGGCAATGAAAAACCTTCAATACCTGTAGCACATGCCACTGGCCTTAATGAGACTTATGAATCGATGAAACTGCTGCTAAGACTCATCAAATATAAGGACCACACATGGAATATTTGTGGCGACCTTAAAGTTGTATCATTACTTCTTGGGTTACAGTTGGGCTACACAAAGCATATGTGCTTTTTGTGTCTATGGAACAGCAGAGATGACAAGAACCACTACAAAAAACATGATTGGCCATCTAGAACTGAACATGTTGTTGGTAAATACAATGTGAAACACCCAGCACTTATTGACCCTCAGAAAGTACATCTTCCACCACTTCACATTAAACTTGGCCTTATGAAAATTTCGTGAAGGGTATGGATCATCAAGGTAGTGGTTTCCAATATTTAAAGGATAAATTCAAAGGAATATTGACAGATGCTAAGCTAGAAGCTGGAGTTTTCACTGGACCACAGATCCGCAGTGTCATCCACGACTCATCGTTTCCATCTAACCTAAATGAGAATGAACTAGGAGCATGGACATCTTTCGTTGAAGTTGTCAAAAATTTTCTTGGAAACCACAAAGCTGAAAACCACTGTAAACTCGTAGAAAACATGCTTAAATCTTATGAAATAATGGGATGCAGAATGTCTTTGAAAATTCATTTTTTACATTCTCATCTTGACTTTTTCCCGGCCAACCTTGGGGCTGTAAGTGACGAGCATGGTGAGCGCTTCCATCAACAGATCTCAGTTATGGAAAACAGATACCAAGGTAATTTCAACCCAAATATGATGGGAGATTATTGTTGGTTCCTGCAGAAGGAGAGCTCGTCATCCTACAAGCGACAAAGGAAGAGGACACACAAAGTTTCACTTAAGAACAGGAATTTGCCTTTCAGTAGTAACAACAAAATACTAACGCGCTTTGGGTGGATGGTTGGGCGCAGGGGTGGTAACTCCGCCAGCGGAATTCCGCTGTCTGTCTTAAGCCAGAATAAAGGAGGAAAGACATCCCTGTTCATTAATTATTTAAGTATGCTTAACATAAAACGTGGCACGGAAAAGTAGCTTAGACGGCTTTCGTAATAGAAGCGGGTGAGAAAAAAAATGAAAAATAGGGGTTTTCGGTTACACAAAATCTGGACGTGATAGAGAAATTTTGATATCAGATCTGAAATCAGCATCAGCGCTTTAGTAGGAATCAGTAGTTCACGTGTCTGTAACAAAAAAAAAGTTGAAATTTGTTGCCTAGTGTAACCGTAGAAGAGAAGACACTAGAAATTATGGAAAGACAAAAGAGGTCCATGTTCCGCATGGGAGAAAGAGTGACTGTAAAAGTAAGAAACTGCAAAGACAATAACATCAGAAAAATATTAAATGATAAACTGGAGAGTATAGGAGTACAAAGAGGAGATTGTAGACACCAATCGACCAGGGAGGTACTCCGTGGAGGGGGGGTTACATTAGGCAGGAGATTGGGAGTGCTGGAACTCCCGTTTCTACTGTTACTATCTCCTTAGCTGATCTCTGTTTCATCTACCCTGTGAACAGTCCAGCATGCTCTCAAACACACAGTTCTCCCTTTATTTTTCACTACACATAAATACATCTTACACACTACACAATCTTTTCAAAATTTATTTAAAAAAAAAATTAAAACGGCATAGTGGGCCTCAAACCTTGTTTTGGGGGCATTTTTGCGGGCGTTCGCCATTGTCTCTTGTTCCCTAAAAAAAAAAAAGATTATACCCAAACTTTGCGAAGGCGTTCGACAAGTGTGACCATGGAAGTATAGCACATAAACTGAAAAATATGGGAATAACAGGAAAAATAGGAAAATGAGTATAAATTTCCTTAGTGAGCTGCAACAAGTCGTTACAGTTCAAGGAATATCTTCCGAGTCAGAGGTCATTAGCTCAGTACCACAAGGAACAGTATTAACTCCATTACTCTTCATAATCATGTTAACTCGTATAGATGAGGAAGTTACCAGTGACAACAGAGTAACATCCTTTGCCGATAACACAAAAATGAATAGAAAAATAAGAAAACCAGAGGATATACTGTAGGATCTCTACAAACAGACATGAACAGAATCGACAATTGGTCTGAAGGCGGTAATGTGAAATTAACGCTGATAAATTTCGACTACTAAGGTACGGAAGAAGGGAGGACCTAAAATACATGGAATATTCTACCTCAAGAGGTCAGAAAATTCAAAGAAACTCTAACGCAAAAAGATTTAGGAGTAATGATTGATGATGCGAAATTTAAAACACAAATAAGATAGTAGTAAGCACAACAAAAAGAATAACTGGACAGATACTGAGAACCTTTTAAAAAAGGGAGGGAATATAATGATTGAAACACCTATGATTTGTCTCCAATTTTCGATTTGGCCCGAACCAAGCATTACGTTAAGTAGAAGTTGTGTATTCGTAGATTGGTTTTACGAGGGTGATCACGACCAGAGTCGGCCCTAGGGGCGGGCGAACGGGGTGACCGCCCAGGGCGCAACTGCCCTGGGGTCGCCAAAAGATCCTCGTAAAAATTATCGACTGCATGAACACAATCTTTAGGGCATCTATAAAGCGCCAAATGCTTATTCCACCCGAGGCGCCATTTTGGCTAAGGCCGGCTCTGATCACAACATGCCTGAACTGTATGACGACTGCACAAGAAGACTATTTCAACAAATCTTCAGGTTCCCCTCTACGGTGAGTCATATCTGCCATTACATTTTTTTTTATAATAATCTGTGTGATGCGCAAAAATAATTCTATTAATGTTAGCTAATGAAATTAATGTAAACTCCAAATTTTGTTTCGATTTAAGTCTCTCAGAATAGTTTAAAGAAACAAACTGATGGATTAATCCTTTTCTTCAAACGTGATCAGAACAGAATGGGCCTCCAGATAGCCAAAATCTCGGTCAGACATCATTGACATTCATCAAGAAGGCCTGTCCGCCGCCAGACTGCTGCCAGAGGTTACACCAGTCATATCACTATCTCCAGGATCATTGAAAGGTGGGAGAAGACGGGTGGTTATGAAGCAAGTGTCAGCTGAGAACGCCAAGGCCGCTTTCTTTGTCGATCCAGTCTACGCGAAAGGGCGGCTAACAGTATTCACCTGCAGAGGGAGTGGCAGGAAGCAGGAGTGCATCCGCACCACGCAGTCAGAAGACGCTAAGTGGAGAATGGTTTGGTTTGTAATCACGTAGGTCTGCCTACGTTTGTAATAAATGTAAGGACTGGACTGAGGATGACTGATGTAATGTAATTTTCACGAATGAATCCCCTTTCAACTGCTTCGTCAACAAAGGTGGAATCCGTGTCCGCAGAAGAAAAGGCGAGCGTTTCAACCCTGAGTGTACACTACCCACGACGAAGCGTCCCGAGACGGTTACCATCTGGGGGTGCTTTTCCGGTCGAGGAACGGGAATCCCTACATTCTATCCAAAGGGACAGTGATGAACACGAAATGGTACCCCCCTAAATCCTTCGAGACCATCTGCTACCGACATCACGACTTCAGTTTTCAAAAGATTTCCTCTTCCAGGTTGATTGTGAACCTTGTCACCGAGCAAAAGAAATGAAGAAGTGGTTGGATGATCTTAACACCATTCCTCTTGTAGGGTGGCCTGGAAACTCACCAGATCTTAACCCATTCCAGAATCTCTGCCTTTTTCATGCGAGGAGACATGAAAAAGACATTCGCGAAATCGGAATAAACTGGAATTAAACTTAAAAGCAGCTTGGCACGCCATACAATATGACTTAACTATCCAGCGTTTGGTTCGGTCTATACTAGAGCGGATTCGTACAGTGCGTCAAAACAAAGGTCGTCACTGTAAGAACTGAAGGATGCTAAAAGACTAAAAAGGGAAGGTATTACACATCATTGTACAGTGTTATTATTCTTATTCAATAAATCTTAGAACAATAAGTACGCAGTATGTATTTTCCATTTGGGTGTTTGTTACATCTTCACAAGGACCAGAAGAACTGCCTTTTCAACTCGTTTGGCTATATATACAGTATATATATATACTGTATAATCCTAAATCGCCAAATTTCTCCTACATTTTGTCGGTGGTCATTGAAGTTACATTAATTCCTACATGTGATGGTTTTTTATTTTTTCAAACATTTAATCACTTATACTCGCGTTAAGGTTGGGGAAGGTTCCATTTAAAAGTTTAGAAGATGCGCTCTTTTATTGTACAGTCACCCTCGCTTTATGCGACTTCTCTTGATGCGATTTCGCTATTATGCGACGACCCTACTTCTACCATTCTCTCGCTTTGTGCGAGAAAAATTCGCAATTATCGACTCGCCGGGTTGGATGTACGAAGCTCGTGCGAACAGTGTAGGCGCGTGCGGACTTCGCTATGCAGTTGGTACGGGTGGAGCAGTGAGTCAGTAACCACGCGAGGCAGCTCGCACACTCCCTCAATCTCCCCTCACTCAGTGTCGCATTGTCCGTTCTTGAATAGAATAGAATAGAATAACCTTTATTAATAATAATAAAATAAATACATTTTTTCAATTTACAACGACATGAATAATTTTGAAGCTCGACTACCTACGTAGTTTATTTAATTTGGCCCTTAAGCTTTAGGCTTTACTGGGCTCTTATTAAAAATAAGCAGCTAGTTGTTATTAATTATTTATTTATTTATTTATTATTATTAAGTAAATAAGTATTTTTAATAGTTAAAACATGTATTACAATATTAAACAATATTAGCGGACATTAATCCTAGATTTTTGTTAGTATGCATTATTAATCGGGATTTCAACTTGGTTTTAAACAAATTTACATTCACAATATTTTTTATATCGGCATGCAAGTCATTCCATAGTTTCAATCCAATGAAAATGGGTAGTTTTTGAGATGAAGACGATCTAAATTGAGGTACAACGAGCTTTGATCTATTTCTGGTCTGATACGAGTGGATTTCTTGATGTTACAAAATATCTATTTAGCCATTACAAATTAATGATTTTGTTCTTACACTTGTAAATAAAAATAAAATGTGTCAGTTTGGTTATATCGTTGAGCTTTAGTAGGTTTAGCTCTTTAAATAATGCACTAGTGATCAAGGAAATCAGCATCAGATAATAACCGTATTGCTCGTTTTTGGATGACAAAGATACCATTTAATGCGTTGTTAGCGGAGTTTCCCCAAACAAGGGTGCAGTATGTTATATAAGGAAGAACAAGAATATGATAGAGTCAATAAAACTTGTTTAGGGACTACATTTCTAAGTTAAACATTATAGCAACGCTCCTTGAAATCTTTTTCGCGATATAATTTACATGATCACTCCATTGCAAATTCTTATCTAGCATTACACCAAGAAATTTTGTTACTCCTTTATGGCGATTTCATTAACATTAAGTTCATCAAGATATACATTTCCTTTATTAGTAAAAATCGTGAAATTTGTTTTACTGGTATTTAGGAAGAGTTTATTGGTGGTCAACCATTTCATTATACTGATGAATTCTGAATTAAATATATTCTTAGCTGTATTAGCATCTTTGCAAGAAAAAGAGACATTTGTATCATCTGCAAACATTATGAAGTTCAGTATATCAGATGAATGTGGAAGGTCATTTATATATAATAAAAATAACAGTGGACCCAGAACTGAGCGCTGTGGCACACCATGTTTAACAAGCGCTTTAGTTGAGCAAACCTTATTTACTGATACAAAATGATATCTATTGGACAAATAACTTTAAACCAATCATTGATTGCTCCTCTAAAGCCGTAACAATATAATTTATTAAGTAGAATATTATGGTCTATTACATCAAACGCCTTACTCAAATCTATAAATATTGATATCATTATGTCCTTGTTCTCCTTAGCTATATTTACATATTCCATAAGATTTAAAATAGCCATTTCTGTTTTTATTATTACGGAGGCCATATTGATTTGGAGATAATAAATTGTAGGATTCTAAATATCGCTGCATTCTACTTTTTACAATTTTTTCAAAAACTTTGCTGAACACAGATAATGAACACACCGGCCTGTAATTTGTTGCTAATGTAGGATCACCCCCTTTAAAAAGGGGTGTTATGCAACCAGTCTTTAGCATTGATGGGAATATTCCTTTGGAAATACTTTGATAATCTTAGCCAAAGTTACAGATATCTTATCTTTAACAAGTTTCAATATAGGTACAGGAATGTTATGAATGTTATTTTTTGTATTTTTTAATTTACCAATAATATTCCGGACCTCGGTAGAGGTAACAGGAACAAAAGAAAATGAATTTAGTGGGCTGGGTGGCATATATTCTCCAGGTGAGTGATCATTATTTATTAATTGTGAGCGAAGCTTATCTGCTATTGAAGTAAAATGTGCATTTAAAGAGTCTGCAATAGCAATATCATCAGTAATTTCTTTATTATCAACATTTAATTTCTCTATTGAATTTTTCTTAATTTGTTTTCCGAGAAGATTGTTTATGGTTGTCCAAGTGTTTTTCATGTCTCCTTTATGTTTGGAAAATTGATTGTTATAATAGTTATATTTTGCAATTTTGATTATTTTAGTTAATTTGTTACGTGTAGGTTTAGGCTACTCTCGCTCTCATCTTGTGTGTGGATTTACCATTACTGTTGACTTTAGCCCAACAATGCGAGTAGTCAAGTAAATACCTGTTATTATTTCTTTTAATGTTTTTTTTTTTATATAAATAATGTCAGATTGTTTTATTTTATTATTAATAAAGGTTATTAAATTAAATTCATTTTAAAAAAAGCGTTAAAGGTTGTTTTCGGGGGTGGTCAGTAGAGGTTCTGGAGCGCGTCCCTATTCATTAAATACGTGTAATAAATAGGCGCTCTTTACGCGAAATCGCTTTATGCAAACTTTTTTGGACCCCCCCCCCCCCCCCGCCGCGCATAAAGCGAGGGGGACCTGTATACAATTATTGTTTTTGAATTTCACCCCCTCCCGCCTCCCAATATATATATATATATTATATATATATATATATATATATATATATATATATATACACTGTATATGCTTTTAAGACTTAGCCTATAATTATGTATATACTTAACAGAGTTTAACATGCTGTAGCAGCTGCGGGTTTTTTCATTTCGTTGTTTTCTCAATAAATATATATATATATATACACACACACACACACACACACACAATATATGAAGAGTTGAATCACTACAAAGAGTAAACATTATTCATATATTTGGCCGAAATACGTGTCTCCTCATTCAGAATTTCAAATAATTAAAATTTGCCCCTTCTTAAATTCAAGTGAGGATTGGTATTGATTCTGATGTAATTTGCAAGCATGGTGTGCCCGGAATGAATGACAATGACAATAGAATGAAAGAATTATGCGTGTGGAAGGAGGTTTGTGTGTTACGAATACTTACTTCCAGCACAAGGACATTCCTAAGTGTACATGGTAGAGAGACTGAATATGACAGATCGTGTTGAGTAAAGATAAGCTGAGGAGGGATGTGTGTGATGCAAAAGATGTTGAGGTTGAGTGAAGGACTGTCAAACCATATGATTGTATCCTGTAAAGTTGACTGGTGTTTAGTATGAAAGGGAGAGAGAGAGAGAATGGACAGATACAGATACAGAGGAAAATTGAAAGACTGAATTCTGATGGAGTGTCAACAGAGTACAGATTCTATGGAAGAACAAATTCTTGAAAAGATAGAGGATGAACAAATATATATATATATATATATATATATAGTGTACAAAGAATGTTCAGTGAAAATAGCATCTGATATATACGAGTTTGGTACGAAATGAAAAAAAGGAATTGCGTGGTGCAATAATGATGTAAAGAATGTAGTGAAAGAAAAGAAGGATCTGGGAAAGGATGTTACAAATGTAACCTCTGAGTAATGAAAGATTATGTAACAAATTAAGAACGAATAATAAAACAATAAAAAGGAGATGACATGACCTTGGAAAGATGGAATATGTAGTAAAATTATTAAAGACGAAGGTGAAATAGGCGTGAAAGATGTCAAAAAGCGTTGGAGAATGTCGGTATGTTCCAGGTGATTGAAAAAAAGATGTAATTGTACAACTGCAAAAAAAAAAAAAAAAAGGCAAACGAAGCGAATGTAAAAAGTATTGGGGTGTATGCTGCAAATGCGCATGAAAGAGAAAGTTGATAAAGACTACGGACCCTTTTCTTTTTGATAAACGTGGTGGCTTTTGGAAAGGCAGAGGATGTGTTGATCAAGTGTTTTCATTGAAACACCTGAATGAGAAATTAAGTGTTGAGAAAAATTATGTACATACAGGGTGTTCATAAATTATCTGTCCAAATTAAATTCAATTTAAATTGAATTTGTAAAGCTAATTTACGGGCACACTGTATATTGGCATTTATGTTATGAGTTTAGAGAAAGTGTATGATGAATAAATGAATAAATCTACGTGTGGATAGTAGTGTTTTGTAAGTGTTAAAGGCGAGTTGGGTGAATGGTTTAGTATTAACATTGGAGTACGACAGGACTATGTCATGTCGCCATGGCTGTTTAAGGTATATACAGTGTGTGTGTGTGTGTATATGGTTTAGGTAATGCGTGAAATAAAAGCAACAATGCTAGATAGGAGTAAACCTGAATTTAGAAGAGAAGTAGTGGTAATTTTTGCATCTGATGTCTACTGATGAAGTGGTGTTTGTGTGTGAATCAGAAAAATGCATTAAGGTGAGCAATGAGTTTTGTTAGCCTTAACGTATGTGAAAGGATATTACTGAAAGTTAATATAAGTTAAGATTTTTATCTTTGAGACACGAGGAGAGTCTGCCTGTGATATTATGACAAATGGAGAAAATTTAAAATATGACCTATTTAATTAACAAAAGAAATGCAAATACGTTGAAAATTGAGTGCGAAACGAGTCATAGAGCCCAGTAAAGCCAAAAGCTTAAGGGCCAAATAAAATAAAATATAGTCCAGCTTCACAATTATTTATGGCATTGTAAAACCAATGTATTTATTTCATTATTAATAAAGGTTATTCAATTCGAAGAAATTGTTTGAGTGTAGATGCAAGGATAGGTTTATATGAAGGTGTATTGGTGTCAAAAGTGAGATGAACAATTCAAGAAGCATGACTGATGTGAAAAGGACTGACTATATGGGTATAGGTATGTTCAGTAAAAGTGTGGAGTGAGAGAGTCATTGGGCAGATCATGTGGAGAGAATAAATGATATGATAGAAGTGTGAAAAAGGTGTTTAATTGTGAATACGTAGATGTGAGAAGTAGAGGTACGCGTGAGAAGTAGAGGAAGACCGCGTAAATGATGAAAAAGACCGCGTAAATGCTGAAATGATGTAATTAGTAAATATACGTGAAAAAATGTGGAATTCATACAAATGTTATGAAAGATAACGGTGAATACCTACGTTATCCTCTTGTGTGTAATTGATTTGAGTGTATTCAATCCCGAGTTCAAGTGCCTTGCGAATCCCATAGAGAATGGAAAATGGGGTGCTTCGATAATTCACTAGGCAACAAAGATTTTGTTACAGAAGACCAAATAGGTGCTCCTAGCTAATTTCGGTTTGCTGATTTCAAATCTATAATTAGATTTTTTCTATCACGTCTAGATTTTGTGTAAAATGCAAATCACTTTTAGTAAAATTTTCTACCACGTCCAGATTTTGGTTTTAATCGGCTTAATGCCAGTAATATGAAACTTGCTTTTCAAGGTTAAAGCAATTTTTTTTGCCAACTATATACAAATTCGAACAATTTTGATAAATAAAATTTATCCCGAGTCGCTACGTGACAGTCAAGCAGAACGGTTGTTGAAGCTCTCTGCTGATGAGCAAGTGACAGGTTGTGGTGACTTGTGTGTTTTTATCGCATTTGTTGTGTACTACGGTGTGTATTTCTTTTTATTTTGCACATCGTAATAATTACTTTCTACGTTTTTCAGATATTGTATGGTAATTCAAAATGGCATCAAATAGACGTGCTTGTGTAAATCACCCAGACAACTTCTGCTTTGTCTGTGGACAATATACACCTAAGCCACAACGTAGAAACATAACAACAAAGATTAAACTTGCCTACAAGTGTTATTTTGACTGTAAGTTAGGAGACCAACAGAGGGACTGGGCACCACATATTTGCTGTGCACAGTGCAATGCAATGTTAATAGCTTGGATGAATGGTAAAAGAAAAGCTATGCCGTTCTCAGTCCCCATGGTTTGGCGTGAGCCGAAAAATCACTTCAATGATTGTTATTTTTGTTTGACAAAGATTGCTGGTTTCACAAAGAAAAACAAATCAAAGATCACGTACCCAAACTGCGAATCAGCAATGAAACCAGTACCACATGATGAAACAAATCCACCACCAGTTCCACCAGCAACGATAACAGACAGCAGTTCATCTGAAGATTCTGCTAGTGATATAGAAACAGGGAAAGATGGCATATATGTTCCAGATGCAAATATTTCCCCACATTTGTTAAGTCAAGCGGAGTTAAATGACTTAGTGCGCGATTTGGAATTACCAAAAGAAAAGGCAGAGTTGCTTGGTTCAAGACTTCAAGAATTTAATCTTCTCCAACCAAACACCAAAGTTTCCCATTTCCGCCATCGCCATTTGCAGTTTTCATCATTTTACTTACAGGAAGAAAACGTTTGTTTCTGCCACGATATCAGTGGTCTGATGCAAGGGATTGGCTGTCGCTATGATCCAAAAGAATGGAGACTGTTCATTGACTCTAGTAAAGCTAGCCTTAAAGCTGTATTACTGCACAACGGCAATGAAAAACCTTCAATACCTGTAGCACATGCCACTGGCCTTAATGAGACTTATGAATCGATGAAACTCCTGCTAAGACTCATCAAATATAAGGACCACACATGGAATATTTGTGGCGACCTTAAAGTTGTATCATTACTTCTTGGGTTACAGTTGGGCTACACAAAGCATATGTGCTTTTTGTGCCTATGGAACAGCAGAGATGACAAGAACCACTACAAAAAACATGATTGGCCATCTAGAACTGAACATGTTGTTGGTAAATACAATGTGAAACACCCAGCACTTATTGACCCTCAGAAAGTACATCTTCCACCACTTCACATTAAACTTGGCCTTATGAAAAGTTTCGTGAAGGGTATGGATCATCAAGGTAGTGGTTTCCAATATTTAAAGGATAAATTCAAAGGAATATTGACAGATGCTAAGCTAGAAGCTGGAGTTTTCACTGGACCACAGATCCGCAGTGTCATCCACGACTCATGGGATGCAGAATGTCTTTGAAAATTCATTTTTTACATTCTCATCTTGACTTCTTCCCGGCCAACCTTGGGGCTGTAAGTGACGAGCATGGTGAGCGCTTCCACCAACAGATCTCAGTTATGGAAAACAGATACCAAGGTAATTTCAACCCAAATATGATGGGAGATTATTGTTGGTTCCTGCAGAAGGAGAGCTCGTCATCCTACAAGCGACAAAGGAAGAGGACACACCAAAGTTTCACTTAAGAACAGGAATTTGCCTTTCAGTAGTAACAACAAAATACTAACGCGCTTTGGGTGGATGGTGGGCGCAGGGGTGGTAACTCCACCAGCGGAATTCCGCTGTCTGTCTTAAGACAGAATAAAGGAGGAAAGACATCCCTGTTCACTAATTATTTAAGTATGCTTAACATAAAACGTGGCACGGAAAAGTAGCTTAGACGGCTTTCGTAATAGAAGCGGGTGAGAAAAAAAATGAAAAATAGGGGTTTTCGGTTACACAAAATCTGGACGTGATAGAGAAATTTTGATATCAGATCTGAAATCAGCATCAGCGCTTTAGTAGGAATCAGTAGTTCACGTGTCTGTAACAAAAAAAAAGTTGAAATTTGTTGCCTAGTGTTATAATTAATGTACGTGTTAAATTTAGATTACTTTCAATGGGACCTTTGAAAAAGTTTAAAATACAGTCTATTTCAATTCCAACACAGTTCCGTTCAAATCCTTGTCAAAGCGGTGTTGGAATAAATTCAATTTTGGATGCTGAAGTCATCATATATTTTGACTGCTTACGAGAGTCACTTCCCACCAAGTTAATCCCATTCCTGTCCGCTCAAAGTGGGAATTCAAGATATTAGGAAAAGAAATTTCCTGATTTGGAAAAGAGTAAAGATACCGTGACGCAATTGGGGGCTGGAAGCGAGTGGTGGTGTGGTGTGTGTGTGTGGGGGGGGGGGGGGTCTATAAAAAATCTAGCAGTCAGTAATCCTTTACATTCTGATTATAAATAAATCGATGTGAAAATTTCTCCCTTTTGAGATTCCCACTTCCCAATTTCTCTCATTCTTGGACGAATACTGAAATAAGAATGATCCGAGATTGGAAATCATAACACAGAACAGAAAATATAAATTAAAAAAAAAGTAAATTTCATTAAAAAAAAAAACTTTCCAATTTTGTTTAAATTTAGTAATTTTGTAATTAATAAATAATAAAATTATTAATTAAATGTTAAATATTTTTTTTTTTTAAATAAACAATTTTATCCATTCTGAACTTTCTTAGGTAAATCTCTAGGAGCGCTCCATTTTTCAATATTAAACATACATTCATAAAACATATACCATTTGAAAGCTCATATTTTTCTGAGTCTAAAAATGTAGTAATCCAAAAGTATCAATGCAAATAAAAAGTAACTAGGTTTAAATATAAAACCCTATACCGATCAATTTGTGATGCGTGATCTTTACGGGGGATCCGCCCCCGTACCCCCGAGACCTAAATTATACAAATGATAATGTAATAACATATTCATGTTAGGTTAGGTTAGCGTAACAATTACCAAAAATACCATCTTACAAACAGACTGAAGATTTATAACTTAGCCAACCTTTATAATGTAGTTAATGACGTCACGCGTCAAACAATTAATTAAATCGTTACTTTTTATTTGCTATTGATATTTTGGATTACTACATTTTTAGACTCAGAAAAATGTGAGCTTTCAAATGGTATATGTTTTATGAGTGTATGTTTAATATTGAAAAATGGAGCGCTCCTAGAGATTATCCCTTTCTTATTTCGTTTATGCGGCATAATCAGTGGTGTAGTGCTAAATAAAGAAGTGGGTAACGCATTTTGAAAGTGTTACTCAGATGATGCGGGGGGGACAATGGCGAGCGCGGCGAGCCTATACAGCTGGGGGTCCGGGGGCACTGTAAGCCCCCCGGGAAATCTTTTGAAATCTGACCAATTTCAGGGATATTTTGAGGTCATATGCACTGGATATTAGGATATATTCCAAGGTTGAAGATGCAGTATTTCCAGTGTCATTAGATATACGACAACCGGTACAATCAATAAAAATAGCTAACAACTGGAATGATTAACTAAAAAAAAGTTAACAACTGGTACGCCGTGGTGACTGTTTCACCAGATCTTTATAGGCTAGCATTGCCTCAGTCGAAGCTAAAAGAAATGAAGCAGTTAATGATTCTTTCTCATATTTCTTCTAGGGGTGGGAATTAAAATTTCATGACGTTAGAGATTTGTAAGTTCGGATTTATTTGAAATAATGAGGGAACGCCGTTCCGTCTACCAAAAAAAGTAAGGGAACGCCGTTCCCACGCGTTCCCACAGCACTACACCACTGGCGCATAATGCTCTATCGTATGTTACACCCTGTAGTATATAACCTTCCCCCTGTATCTTTTTTTTGTGATGGGCATCCTCATAGATATACCGTACTTTATTCACGACGAAAAGAAGTTGGGTATGAAACTCTTGTTTACAGAAACTTTCACGTTCCTTTACAAACTTGACTGAGTTTCATATTATGTTGGTGATAAGAGTTATTTCGTGTAATGCCTAAACATTTCAGGCATTTCGTGTAATATCTGTGACCCTTAATCCTTTCGTGAAGGTCAGGTCAGATTAGGGTAGGTTAGTAATGCGTAATACCCGTGATTATGGGTTACATCCATTACGCATTTGTAACGTATACGAGCTACGACGTGTTCAGTGTCGTAACACTTCTTCTCGTCGCTTAGCGGAGTTAAGCGACATTGGTTTGGAGAGTAGTTGGATGGGAGACCGTCCTACGCGTCCAGATTACATAGTGACTAGTGACCCGTGGTTCTGATCTCACTTGAAACTGTAGCCCCCCCCCTAATCATACGACCTTAGTTGTTGCGAAGAAAGTTAACCAACTCCATCAACCTTGAAATATAGGTCTATACCATATGTGTAGCGCAGCGGGAGAAGGGGATAAGCGACAGAATCGACAAAATGCGTTTTCTGTTTGAAAAAGACACTTTATTCTTCTCTCTATTACCTCCAATTGACTGTTTCCAGTCACAAAATGGGATAGCTGCCAATAGGAGGTGATTGAGGGAAGAATAAATAGACTCTTTTCAAACAGAAAACGCATTTCGCCGATTTTGTTGCTTATCCCCTTCTCCCGCTGAACTATTCGTACATATACTCCATTGCTCACATCAATGATTTTCTTGACTCGAGCTTAACTGAGATACATTAATTTATTACTTATTTTTCGATAAATTTTAATATATATATATATATATATATATATAGATATATATAGGAACGTAACATTTTTAAATGCAAAAATTACTAATTGGTTTTGCATTTTTGAAGTTTCATTACCGTCAGCAAAAGCAATAAATATAAAGAAATTTAACCAATTTGTAATTTATCGTTTATTGAAGTGTTTTAGGGGAACTTTTTTCCAACATAGCACCTTCACTCGGAAATGGAACGTGGAATTCCTCAAAAGCTGTTTCAAAGAAGGCAGAGTAAAAGTTTGAAAAGCTTATTTTACGTCAAAAGGAATTCCCAAGAAACGCGTCATCATACGAGAAAGGAATTCCCACTTACCGAAATTTCCCGCTGTAGCAGACTTTGAACTTAAAATATTTTAGCTGTCGAGATATTGAAATCTCTCTTGACAGCTCTCTCTCAAAAAATAAAGGTTCTTGTAATATTATATATATATATATATACTGTGATATACACTGTATACTGTGTATGTAATATATTATGTATATTCTTTTTTTATGGGTATTCCTACAGTATATTACCCATAAAGCCAAACACGTACCCTGTGTCGTACATCACGGGCACGTGCTCATCCAGACACTTCACCCCTTTGTACCCTTCGTTAGGAAAGCTTATAAGAAGGGGAACCGTGTATGCACACACGCGCGCACACACACAAACATATATATATATATACTGTATATATAATATATATATATAATAGATATATATGAAAATTATTTCACGAAAGTAACACGTGAAAAATATTTATGATGAATAAAACCACGAAGGAAAGGAAACACAAAACGGTGCTCAAGCGCTTTCGTCTGACATCTTCAGGCGCTTGAGCACCGTTTTGTGTTTCCTTTCCTTCGTGGTTTTATTCATCATATATATATATATATATATATATATATATATATGTTTGTGTGTGTGTGTGTGTGTGTAATATTTTGGTAGTAACGCTTTCACTACTTTTGTGATACACAAGCAAAGTATCACAAACATCCGAAATGGAGAGCAACTGTACGGATAACGTATCCGGAAACCGGAAATAGTTTTAAAGCACTTTCAGGGGAGCTCAAAAATAGCGATAGATTTTACCCCCTAGACTGAAGGGATATTATCATCGGTACTGTATTGGGGAATTTTGTAGTCGTTTACTTGAAACACTGAATTGCACATACGCACTAATATATATATATGGAAGGCATCCGGAAAAGGCTTGGTAATACTTTTTTTTTTATAAATATATATTTTTTTAATTTTTAATCTAATATTTTTTAGGACGAACGAAATTTCATATTTTTTAATTTTTTTTATTAAAAAAAAAATTATTTTTTACAAATAATTATTACTAAATTTTTTTTATTAAAAAACTATTTTTTTACATGGAATTATTAATCCAATTTACTTTTTTTATAAATTTAATAATATATATATATATGCAGATGCGCCTCGGTGGTGGTGTGGTTAGCGTCGCTGACTACGAATCCATCGGCCCCGGGTTCGAGACCCGACGGCAGCCGCACGGCAAAACCGAGCTGTTCATCCTTCACACAATAAAGAAAGTGGTTGGTAGATAAATGGGTATCCTAGGTGGCCTAGTGGTTAAGACGCTGGCTGCTGCTGGGGAGTGGTTCGGATTCCACGTTAAACTATAGGTCTAAGGTGGAGTGAAAAGCTTGACCTTCGTCAGAATGAACAATTCGGGCGGAAGCTAACCAAAGGTTACCAAAGGTATATGTTTAAATATATAAATATTTACTGATTTGTTGTACCTGGTATTCCATACATTAAAACTAAGCTCACCCTCTCATCTATTGTTAATTTCGCAGCATCCCCATACCTAAAAGAAAAAAAAAAATAATATAACACACTGAAAATTCCTATGATGCGCGATTTTGCGCCACCCTGTATATATATATATATATATATATGACATGTTTTACGCGTATGTTGTTGAGTTACAAAGCGTAATTTCCCCGAATACCAAGTAATTTTCAATTTTAAAAAGAAGTAAAATGTAGCTAAATGTCTGCCTATCACGAGTAATTCTCGGAATTTGCTAAGTATCCGGTTATGGACTTTTGGCCACAAAGAATATACGTCTGTTGGTGCTACAAACTTGAACACAAAATTCTAAATGTCAACATTAACATATATATATATATAAAATGAACTTTGGTATGATTGTTTTAGGATAATATGAATATATATATATATATATAGTTTGCCGCCAAAGTTATTTTGTTTTACTGCGTTTTAGAAAATAGGTCGTCCTTATATTTTTTTCTCTCTCTCTCACTCTATAGTAACGGTACAACCTACAACCACGCCATCACGCTATTACAAGCAATCGCGCCTTATGTTGTTTCAAATCATGCGCGAGGAAATGCCATTAGCTTAGAACCAACATACATTCTTCGATTCATGCTTGTTCAAGGATAACTTTGAATTCGGGACACAAAAAAAGTTTGCCCTTTCTTTATCAGTGTTTTAGAATTCGATTATAAAGAGTCGTAGCCATTATGCATATACTCAAAATATATTCGTATGCGATTAAATATACGTTACTTACGTATGTACATAATATATAAACGCCATATTATGTAGATGTAATTGCATGGTTGTATTACGAACGGACCTGATGTTAGGTTACGTGGAAATCGTTTTGTTTTGGTTGTTATACAAATTTCGTATGAATTATCGCATGTATTTATGTACGTAGCTACTTTATTATACGTACATACCATTCTTACGCAAATACTTGTGTATAAATAGGTATAAAGCTGTTCACTGTTACGGCGCGTTACGGCGCATTGAAATACAAACCAAAACAAGAAGATCATGAAATAACAAGTAGAATCAGTGTACAACAACTCTTATCGTAGCTTTGAGTTTCTGTCAGGGTCAGCCAATGCGATCGATGACGTCACGCGGCCATGACGTAATTTTCCCGCCAAAATTTAACCCACATTTAGCGATAAAAATTCTCATATATACGAATTAGCTTAATATAAATAATCATTTAATTAAGCGATAGACTAATTAGAATTTAATCGCGACGGTCCTTTTAATACAAATAGACAGACCACTAAATGAAGAAGTTGAGAATAGACAAACACATTGGCGTCAAACAAACGCAAATATTAACAATTGAAGTGTGGTATTATTTAACTGATGTAACCTTGAAATTCTAAGGGTGATGTAATATTTGCTACTGCCTCGTATATACATATATCATAAGTTACGTATAAATAAATAGTTTTCCCGCCAAAATTCGCATGTCCTTGGACAAAATGCTTAATACCCAATATGTTTTGCGTCTCAGGGATTTCAATGAATGTGAGAGAGAGAGAGAGAGAGAGTTACAAGGACAAGAAGTACCTCAAAAGGCCTTGCGGCCCATACAATAAGGTACCGAGAGAGAGAGAAGAAGAGAGAGGAGAGAGAGAGAGAGCTATATTAATGCCACCGTATAAGATGTCCTCAATAAATGTCCACGAAAAAACATTTTTTTTATTTTATTCTTTACTGAGAAAGTCAAATATGTCTGTTCCCATTTCTGAGAGAAAA
This sequence comes from Bathynomus jamesi, assembly GCA_023014485.1. Lineage (NCBI taxonomy): Eukaryota > Metazoa > Arthropoda > Malacostraca > Isopoda > Cirolanidae > Bathynomus > Bathynomus jamesi. The sequence continues at coordinate 1,677,092 of JAJOZX010000268.1, forward strand.
TCCTACAGAATACGCGCGCGCGTGCACTTTCGCACGCACAAGTTACACACACACACCTTTGGTTAGCTTCCGCCCGAGTTGTTCATTCTGACGAAGGTCAAGCTTTTCACTCCACCTTAGACTTACAGTTTAACGTGGAATCCGAACCACGCCCCATCAGCAGCCCAGCGTCCTAACCACTAGGCCACCTTGGGTACCCATTTAGCTACCGACCACTTTCTTTTATTGTGTTGAAGGATGAACAGATCGGTTTTGCTGCGCGCCGGCTGCCGTCGGGTCTCGAACCCGGGGCCGATGGATTCGTAGTCAGCAACGCTAACCACTACACCACCCTCAATATATATATATATATAATATATATATATATATATAACATTAGCCTACAGTCTTGTACTTAAGGTATTTTTAGGAATCCATTCAACTTTCATTTTAAAAGCAATCACAAAAGTAATTAATTTGTGGGGGAAACACGCCGAAAACAACAAATGTGAAAAAAGAAGCAAAAATTACTAATTAGAAAATTTGGCCAACTTTTATTAACTTCAATTTTCTGCAATTTTTTTTTCGCTCATTTTTATTTCCTTTTCAGTTCAAGGATTTAAATACAGGGTGTACATAAAGTCAGGATCTATTTTTGTGAAGCACTTGGAAATTATATGGAATTCAATCATAAAATGATAAAGTGGTAACATTTATTAAATAATTAAGAGTAGGATTCGACGTGACGCCCATCAGTATCCCTGCACAGCTCAAATCGTTCCGCAGCATTTCTAAACACATTCTGGAGCATTTGCGGGGTTATGTTATCTGCAGCAGTTCGTATACGTGTACGTAAGTTTTCAAGACTCGTAATCTTCGTCTGATAGACGTGCGATTTAATAAAGCCCCATGCAAAGAAATCTAAAGGGGTTAAATCTGGTGATCTCGCTGGCCAAGGTCTTTTGTTGCTTCCGCGTCCGATCCAGCGATTTGGAAAACGTCCATTTAGATAATCCTGAACATTTTGGCATAGTGACAAGGAGCACCATCATGTTGATAGACGACGGGGATAGGATTGTTAGTACCGTCGTCTATCACATGATGGTGCTCCTTGTCACTATGCCAAAATTGTTCAGGATTATCTAATGGACGTTTTCCAAATCGCTGGATCGGACGCGGAAGCAACAGACCTTGGCCAGCGAGATGACCAGATTTAACCCCTTTAGATTTCTTTGCATGGGGCTTTATCGAGTCGCACGTCTATCAGACGAAGATTACGAGTCTTGAAAACTTACGTATACGAACTGCTGCAGATAACATAACCCCGCAATGCTCCAGAATGTGTTTTAGAAAGCTGCGGAACGATTTGAGCTGTGCAGGGATACTGATGGGCGTCACGTCGAATCCTACTCTTAATTATTTAATAAATGTTACCACTTTATCATTTATGATTGAATTCCATATGATTTCCAAGTTGCTTCACAAAAATAGATCCTGACTTTATGTACACCCTGTATACTGAATATGTTGCAGTGGGAATCCATCTGATGGCTCGGCGAAAAATGTCGCCGAAATTGCCCGTGTATCTCGATGAACAATCTCAATAGATATGAATACATGGAAGGAAATGAAAAAAATACATCAAATAGGCAATTGTCGGGGTAAAGCAGTAGTGACAGAATGTGACAGAAGAACCTTATTACGAATTGTGAAGCGTGAGCCCAAAGACTGCTGCATCAAAACTTTGCTCAGAACCTAACAATGGTCTGCAACGTTCATTATCAATCAAAATGAAGTCAGGGGAACTGTAGTGAAGTCCCTCATAACACCATCCATCAGGGCCTATCAGAGGGGGGGGTGCTAGGAGGGTCATTTGGCCTGGGCCTCAAATTTAGAAACTTTCAGGTTTGAATATAATGTTTTGCAGTGAAAGTAATAATTGGGTTTACCTATGGGCTTCAAAAGCTGGAAGTGGCTCTTGCCTCTCTGGACCTCCGAGAGGGCCTGCCAACCATTGCAAAAGCTCGAACGAAGTTGGGGTTGGACGGATTAATGGGAACGCTATTCTTATTTCATTATTCTAATTATGGGCACTGTTTCTCAACATACACGAGCAATTTCCAAGCGTCATTTTTTAATTTATTCTGCAAGAATAAAAAAAAACCAGCAAATTTAAATAGATGTTTTCAATATTATGTATGCATTCAGACAATTCGTAAAATATACTGTATGACCTCCTTAATGACATCAGAAAATACAGCAGCGAAACTAAGTGTGTTTACACTATTCTGCCCAACCCATATATATATATATATATATATATATATATATATATATATATAATATTATTATGGTGGACCGGTTTTTCAACATCTGCGGGTGCGGATCTTTAATTTCAATATCCGCGGATGCGGATGCGGAAATTTAGTTAATCTATTAATATAATATAGAATGATGAATATATGACATAATTTTTCAAATTTCGTGATATTACTATTATGGCAGGCAATGCATAAGAATTAAAATTAATATTAATGTTTTCATTATGATAAAAATAACTTTCTCAAGAGTTTCAGCCACAGAAAATTCAATGAAACAAGTTTCATTCAATTTTCTGTGTTACCACGTATTAATATTTTCAGGTTTATATATTTGTTTGTTCATTAATAATTAATACTTTACATGAAATGTGCATGACTGGGCCTTATAAGCTAATTTAATTGTAAATTGCATAATTTATTAGAGGTAATATCCGCATAACATCCGCAGTCAGAAGTGCGGATGCGGATGTTAAAAATTATGTGGATATCCGCGAATGCGGATATCGGTCCACACACTAATATATATATATATGTATATGTATTATATATATTATTATATATATATATATATATATATATATATAATAAATATATATATATGGTGTTATGTATGTAAAGAACGACGCTTGTATAAAGAACGTTCCGCACAAGATGAGGAGGGAGAACGAACAAATGAAAAATGAGGTAACCACCCGGAATCGAACCCGGGATCTTCGATTGCCGGTCAGATATGCTATCCTACACCATGGGCCTCGATTAATCAGAAGTCGTAATTCTCCTACATACGAGCAGAAACCAATGCCCTGAGGGGGCACCTTCGCATGCCGTACATATACTGTATATACATTTTCTGCAAACAACACACAGTATAATTAATGTAAAGAACGACGCTTGTATAGAAGAACGTTCCGCACAAGATGAGGAGGGCGAACGGACAAGCATCATTCTTTAAATTAATTATACTGTGTGTTGTTTGCAGTTAAAATGTATATTATGTACGGCATGCGAAGGTGCCCCTCAGGGCATTGGTTTCTGCTCGAATGTAGGAGAATTACGATACTTCTGATTAATCGAGGCCCATGGTGTAGTGGATAGCATATTTGACCGGCAATCGGAAGATCCCGGGTTCGATTCCCGGGTGGTTACCTAATTTTTCATTGTTCGTTCTCCCTCATCATCTTGTGCGGAACGTTTTTCTATACAAGCGTCGTTCTTTACATTAATTATACTGTGTGTTGTTTGCAGTTAAAATGGTATATATATATATATATATATATATATATATATGTATGTATAATATGTATATATATATATATATATATGTATGTATATATATTATATATATATTGTATAATATGTATATATATATATATATGTATGTATATATATATATATATATATATATTATATATATATATATATGTATGTATATATCTATGTATATATATATATTATATATTATATTAATATATTATATAATATATATATATATATATGTATGTATATATGTATGTATGTATGTATATATATATATGTATATATATATATGTACAGTGGGGGCACGGGAACCAAGTGTTTTTTGGAATAATCAGGAAAATGATATTTATTTTTGTAAAGAAAATATATTGGTAGAACAACATTCGTAAGAACATAGCATTTCATGTCATAATAATCATGTACCGAAAATTATATCTGGCATATGATGTCCCTTGGCCGTCGACGCATTGTGAAGGCGTTTACGAAAAATTGGCCTCCACTCTTCCCAGCAGGTCTCTGTTGATTTGGATGATTTGTTGACGGATCGCTTCCTTCAATGCATCTAATGTACGGGGCTGTCCTCGTAGACACGTGACTTGAGGTACCCCCATAGAAAGAAGTCACATGTGGACAAGTCAGGGACCGAGGGGGCCATGCAATGTCACCAAATCTCGAAATGAGATGGTTGGGAAAACAGGGGCGAAGAACAGCCATTGACGCTCTGGCGGTGTGTGGCGTGGCCCCCATCTTGCTGAAACCACAAATGTCGACGAGCAATACGCCTTCTTCGTTCGTAACTAGGGATGAAAAAGGTGTTCACCATCTCAATGTAACGCCCAGATGTTATGGTAACGGTAACCCCATTTTGTTCGAAGAAATAGGGACCCGATGACGCCAAACTTTCCCACCGCGCACCAAACTGTAACCTTAGGGCTATGCAGCGGTTTTCATGGAGTTGTCGCGGATTTTCAGCAGCCCAATACCGACAGTTTTGATTGTTGACGGCCCCATTAAGTGGAAATGGGCTTCATCACTCATTACCACCATCATGTTTTCATTCTGCTCATAAAGTGCAAGCATTTCCTGTGCAAAATTCAGTCGTTGGGGCAATCGTTTACATTCAATTCCTGCACCATCGCTAACTTGTATGGGTGAAAATGTAATTCTTCATGCAAAATCCGTCTAACAGTACGATTGCTGATTCCGAGTGCAGCTGAATGTCTCCGAGCAGAGCGGCCTGGCTTTGCAACATCGCTTGTCTGACCCTTTCAACGTTCTCTGGAGTACGCACAGTGCGTTGCGGCCCCTTCGGTTTTGTTTTCATTATTGAGCCTCCTGTTCGAAGATTGTTAACCCAACGTAAGATTGTGTCACGAGCGGGAACAGAGTCATTCGATGAATGTTGAATCTGCGGCGAAACGCACGCTGAACTGCTGTCACTGACTCGCCACTCCTAACAAAATGATCATACGCGAACATGCGGTGTTCTAACGTCCACTGCTCCATGATGGCACCTGAAAGATAAAGGTGAGTGTTAGTTAAAGTTAAATGCTATGAACCCAGGAATGGAATGCTACCTACCGCACGCCCCTCCCATTCCTAATGGCCGATTACTAGCTATTCAAAAAACACTTGATTCCCGTGCCCCACCCTATATATATGTGTATATATATGTATATATATATAATGTATATATGTATATATATGTATATATATATATATGTATGTATATATATATATGTATATATATGTGTATATATATATATGTATATATGTGTGTATATATATATATATGTATATATGTATATGTATGTATATATATGTATGTATATATATGTATATATATGTATGTATATATGTATATATATATATGTATATATATATGTATGTATATATGTATGTATGTATAATATATATATATATATATATATATATATATATATAATATTATATATATATATTGTATGTGTATATATATAATGTATGTGTATATATATATGTGTGTATAGATATATATATATGTATGTATATATATATATGTGTGTATATTATATATATATATGTATGTATATATATATATATATATATATATATATATATATCTATGTAAAAATGAACAATGACTAATCCATATTCATTTTTACATAAGAAAACAAATCGCCTAAGCGAGTTTTGGATAAAAATTTATTTGTAGCTTCCTATTTTTGTTTGTCATAACCTTACGATCTCCCATTTCTATGGTTTAGTCGTATCCATTTCCATTTTTATTTTTTGTTATAGAAGTTATTATAATAATTATGATTGTCTTGCATCTCACCCTCGACCCTAGATTATGCATACACATTGCATGTAACAGGATTGGAACCCGTAGTTGTACTTCTTAGTCATTAAT